>JASDQU010685525.1:484-28847 GCA_032191745.1 Picea mariana | reverse complement strand
TGAACCCTTGCTCCACTTAGAAATCCTTGATGGTGATGATGATGGCTGTTAAGTTGCCTCCACAGTGATTGAGGAAGACCACAAACCCTTCTCCTTCCTTCTCCACAAACAATGATTTAGAAATGACCAAAAAAAAGTCAAAATTCGGCCTTATGCCCGCGGATTAAGACGCCCAACGACTTCTACCATCGAATCGCGACTTTTAGGGTAAAAGTCGTCGACTTTTACAAAAAGTCGCGACTTTTTCAAAAGGGTAAAAGTCGCAACTTTTTCCAGGTTAAAAATTGGGAGGGGGAAAAAATCGCGATTTTTTGAAAGTCACGAAAAATCGCCGACTTAATCAACACTGGGTCAAATGCCACACACCTCTTCACCTTGTGACAGCTTAATGAATATAAGTATACTGTCACAAGGCTCATTTTAACATCATCAATTCATATGAATCAGTCATTATTTAGTATTTGCAATTGTAGAAATACTCTGTCATTCTTGTAATAAACAAGAATTGTTTATTTCAATCTAGAGGCCATTTAGAGCCTCATTATTATTCTCTTGGTATTTCCAAAAGTTGAAATTGATAGTAATGAACATTGATTGTGGTGTAGAATGGTATTGTAAAATTGAACATTGAGTATGACGTGTAGAATATTATTTTCAAATTTGAAATTCATGAATGGTATTTTGAATTTGGTGTCGTCGTTTTCTTTGCACACACTATGTGTGTGTGTGCGTGCATTGTTTTTCCACTATATTGTATCAGACTTTTTTTGCAAATTTTCCATAGTAATTCACCCCTTGTCTCCTTATCTATTTCAGTGCAACTTAGAATATAAATAATGGAATGCAGGGGCACATGATGATTGTAGTTCCAACTTTGAAAACCTTAATTAAAGAAAAAAAGTTTGAAAAGAATATAAGGATATCCAAATGACTCAACCCGTGACAAACAACATATGATTCTCACACTAAACGATATTTATGCATACAAATACAGCTTTGGATGAAAATGCAATGAAATTTGATTAAAGATGCAACAAACTTGATAACGACACAACGTGGTGTGATAGGAAAAGGGAACATGAAAACGAGAGAGAACGAAATAGGGAAGATTGAAGTGGAAAAGGTTGGTTCAAGGAGAAGAAATGATGACTAGGACATCAAAAGAAAACTAGATATATAGATTTTTTAGATGGCCCATTTGTCTGGTTTATAGGTGGTGGCTTAGTTGGGTCGTCCTTTCTCAGTGGTACCTCCACTATAGTTGTGCAACTTGTTATTGCACCAATTTCATCCATGTGTGACACTTCAGTGATGTTCGCTGGATACATCCTAAATCAGAACTTACCCCACCAAACTCACTCAAAACTATGGAGGAAAGGCTAAATATTTCATGAAGCATCGAATTCAAACCCTAAAGTTGGCCAAATGAAGAACTGCATGGCCTCTCAGTTCAAGGGCCGTGCGATTGTGTGGGAAATCCATTGATACCCATGTAGTTCATGTTTCGCCAACAATGCATTAAATTCTGTGGCCTATCAAATGTAGAAATTTTTTTGAACAAGGTAATCATCACCCAGAAATCTGCAGTTTACCGAATTTAGAAATTTCACTTCACTTCAATAAGGTTACGGATCTATCACATAGAACTTTCAGCTTTGGGGTTGAACTGAAATATTCAGTAATTCTTCAGATCTGCTCACCACTATGTCCAGGAAAGTTCAAGGAAATAGACGTCACAAACATATTTAAACATAGAGCATTGCAGCAGCCCTTGGGGCAAGATCTATCATAAAAATCAGATCTGGAAATTACAGTGACTTACAACAGAGTATAGCAGCAGAAAATCAGATCTGAAATTACCCATTAAGGATGCTAAATCATCTTGGCATTCAGCGCCGCTGTCTTACCACATCAACGTAATAAAACACTGATAAAACCACGCATAAACATGAGAAAATCAGATCTGTAAGTACAGAATTTAGGACAACAATGCTACAACATAATGTGATCACAATAATAAAGATAAAGTACAGTATTTCAGCGCATCCCAAGCCAGTCAACAAGTCCTTTCAGCTCATCTCAAGTAAGGTTTCTTCCAAAGCTTCCCAAACCTTAGCTAGGCCATCCGGAATTATTGTAAACCTTAACCAACAACAGTAAGGCGTAGCCAGGCATCCCACCAAGCGATACTAGTCTTTTTGAGAGCTCAACAAGAAGCTAGCATCACACTAGCTGTTCAACCCATGGATACGCACTTGCATCTCACAAACATTACCCTTCACTTGCATGACACAATCCAAGCACCCTAGTGAATGCTTCTCACAAGCACTATCCTTTTTACAAGACTAAATAATTGTTCTTCCAAGATCCTCCAATAGCTCACTACACCGTCACATCTCTAAGACAACACAATTTATAAGAAAATACTCTCCTTCCTTTATATTTGATTAGGTGTGGGAGGCCAACAATAATACATGGAATGAGTCCACAAGTAAACATTAGGTGAAGTTAACAATAAAGTCTCAAGTAAGTGCTACACCAATATCTTTCATATCAAATTAATGCAGTAGGACCAAGAGAATAAAACCATCGTGAGAATAAAACCATCTCTACATAGGACCAAGAGAACCAATTTAGATTTATCATACAAATAATAAATATTTGGATCAACATTAGTCTTGAAAAATCTAAGTTTAGTTGGTACTCATCAATTCTAGAGTACCAAGCTTATGGAGTCTGATTCAACCCATAAAGGGATTTCTTCAATATGCAAACATGGGTATCTTGCCATGCTTCTCGTTATTGTTCACTTTCATATTTGTTTTCCTTAGTCGAACAACTAGTTGAGAAAGGCATTTTGGTACAGATACACACCAAAAAGCCACAAGCGCAACCCACAATTGATGTTTTGTGCCTCCCTTGTTTCGATTAATCAATAAGCGTTTCTCCTTTAGGCCTCTACAATGAAAGTGATAGTCGAGGCTTTGTCAGTGTTCCTTTCCCTTGCATATATGCTCGACAATGTGGCTCTTGCTTCTTCGATGCCATAGCTTAATTTGTCCTTCAACAAATAATGTTGTTCCAATGGAATTGAAGCACTTCCCAAGTTGCACAAGACTAGCTCCTTGATGCTTGGGAATTTACATCATATGGGGTGCTAGAATTTGTTGTAATAGGTCTCATTGCCTCCATAGCTGGCTCTAGTGGCCTCCTTGTCCCTATCCATGGCCTCATATAGGTAACCCATTGCAGGTTTTTATCTACCATTCACATGAATTTTATGTGTGGCTTAAAAAATATGACCACATCCTCAACATCTCTCCCAAATCCCCCATTATATACAAGAGCTACAATTTGAATGCCATCAGTGGTCTTTGCATATGTAGAGTTTGTCCTCTCATGAGCCACAAACATCCTCTTCAAATGAAGTGTTTGTGAAACAATACATTGGAAGGTAATGAAGTTTGTGGTAAAGCTCATTAAAATAGGGAAAACAAGCTCCCGTTTGAGCCCTCATTATTCTAAGTACCCTCATAGGATTGCAAAATTATTTTGTAATGGACTTGGCCTCCTCTACAATTTCCTGGAGCCATAAATGTTTTCTAGTATCCTCTAAGATATAGTTTCTACAATGGGTGGCATATTATTTTAATCATCCATCAACCACATAATTCGTTGCATTGTTAGTGACAACTTAAATTGTTGAGAGCATGTGTAATATTCACTTAAGACTACATGTCGTACCACTACTTGGTGTATTGAGGGTTTTAATGAGCCTACATGTGGGTAAGCTACCCACTTTATCATTTATGACTAGATTGGCCTAGTCACCCTCTTTGGGCTAGTACCCCAACCAATGTTGCCAGAGCGCGGAGCGAAGTGGGAGCGTTTTTAGGAAGCGGATCGTCGAGAGCGTCATTTTCAAAAAATCCTTGGGAGCAAAGCGTCCCAGAAGCGTCTATTATATATATATAAATTTTAATATATATTGCGTTTATATTAAAAAAACATGCAAAAAGACAAATTAGTTGCAAAATGTATGAAAACATGCATATTTGTACATTGTAACATTAAAATGGCATCCATAGTAGTAAGTAGTAGTACATCAATGATTAATCATTCGTGCATCAACCATCTAGAATCTAGCAATTACAAACTTACAAACTTACAAACCAACGTACAAATTTTTAAGCCATATAATAGAAAGTAGACCATTAAGTTATGGAATGAAATCAGTCATCTAGCAACTGTCAACAATAACATGAGTCATGACCAAATAGTTAAGATTACAAAATAGGCCATCTGCACTGAATTATGAAGATCGAAAGGTCCAAGGACCAAAACAATAAAGTTTAAACTGTGCTAGACTCTAGCGTCTAGTTGCTAAATGCTATGGATCTATCATCTATAGACTGACATGTAAAGTAATGAAAAAGGAGAAACATCAAACAACTATCCCATCCTCCTTCCACCAACACGATTGTCGCGTGTGCCTCCACGTGGTGGTAGTGGAGGAGCCTAAGAAGGACGAAACTGTGCAAAATGTATAGATAAAGATGAAGCCCCTACTGCTGGAGTCCTGAACAGGGGGACCAAGGACTGGGTAGTAGCTGGGGATGGCATCTCAGCATGATCATCATTATCAAAAAGAACATTCCCCAATTGCTCTAAAAGCATTACCCCATCCTCCAAATTATCCTCCTCTGGATGGTTGTCTCAACGCTTCAAGTTTTTATCCTCCTTTACCTCCTCACACTAATGGGACAACAATCGCAAGTTGTAATGAACATAAACCAAGCTCTTTGCCCGACCTGCATTCAACCCGTTTCTTTTGACGTTGTGGATGAAATTGTAGGTGCTCCAACACCTCTTTGCAGAAGAAGTGTTCACCACCTGTGAAAGCACCCGTGTTGCCAAATATTGGAGCTGTGGGGTGCCACCGCCATAAACGTTCCACCACGCAAGAGAATTCAAATTCCCTCGTTCTCTTACTGCATGGTTGGTCCCAAAGGCACCTTGGCCAAGCATGTATTGGCTCAATTGTTGCTGTATCTTGTCACACTCCTCATCTGGGACCAATTTGTCTAATGCTTTCATATAACCTTAAATTATCATTTATCATAAATAGAAATGAATTATGAATATAAATTTTAAACCATAAGTAGAAAATTGAAATGAACATAAACCATAAGTAGAAATTATTATAAAGAAATTGTTTGAAAAAATTTCTACTTGCTTGAACCTCTGGATCTTGGTTTGGTTTTTTCTTGGTCCCACCACAAGCTGCTGCTGTTGAAAGCCATGATACATGATAGTATTTCGGTGTTAGCACGTATGCTAAGGTATGTAATGGAATATTTAGCATTTCCCATCATTTTTCCACTTCTACACGAATAAGGTTATACATGTTGACATCTCTAGGCTCAACAATGTCTTTAATCAGCCCTAGCATACTATCCATTTGCTCATACACCTCCCCAATGATTGGCCAATCTGAATCTGAAAACTTGATCATGTAATAAATTGGCTTGGTGAATTGCAAAACATACCGAACCTGTGACCAAAACCAACTGTCGAGCACCGTGTTCTTGACTGCTAATGCACCTTGTGTATCACTGCTCAAATCATCTCATTCATCACTCATCACCATACCAACCAAAGCTTGTCTCACCTTCAATAGGCGCCTAAAAGTGAGGTAATAGCTAGCAAATCTAGTTGGTGCAATCTTAAGTATCTGCAACCTAGAGTAAGTGCTATAGAAGTAATTGACCCTTGTATGCTCGGTGATATATTTGATGACTTGCTTCCCTCTCTTGTACAACTGATTAATCCATCCACATTCTTTATGTTTGACAATATCATGCATCAACAGGTTCAAGGTGCGCACCAAACACCCAGACCAAAAGATGTGTGGATGCATTTGCTCAATGATTTTACTTGCTCCCTTACAATTTGTTGCATTATCAGTGATTACTTGAATCACATTAGAAGGGCCAACTTCATCAATTGTTTTCAACAAGAGCTTTGAAATGTTTTGAGAAGTTGCACTTATTGAAGATGAGTCATGTGTTGCGAGAAACACTGCACCACTAGAAGAAACACCAATAACATTGATCAAATGTTGGTTTCTAATACTTGTCCAACCGTCTGATACAATGGATACCCCAACCTCTGACCATTCATTTGTAAACCGTGAAAGACCGGCTTGAATTTTTGCTTTTTCCCTGTCAAGTAACACGGTTCTAGCTTTCTCATAGTTGGGGCTCTTGTATCCTTTGGGGTTTTTTTCGTTGATGGCCCTCACCATGTCATGCCAATAGGGGGAGCGAAGCACATTGAATGGGACACCACAAGCATAGAGAAACTGTGCCACTTTTGCATCCACCTCATCCCTACCTCCAATATCTAAGAAATCTCCTATTGTTCTTCTAGATGTAGAGGTTGTAGAACCATGAGGAGATGGAGATGTGCCACCAAATCTAGATGAGACATGATCAGATTGAAGCTTTTGTTTTTTACATGCTTTCTTTGTGCAACTTCCTCTAGCTTTATGTATATTTCTATCTATTCTTTGGATATGTTAGGGAAAACATTAATCCCAAGGGACCCCTTATTGTCATCACTCTCCAATATACCACAAAAATGCCTCCTCACATGGGTATATGAATCGGTATAAGGTTTTCCTTGATGACAATCACGATGACATAAAAATTTAATGGTTCCACCAGCTCTCCCCGCCTCAAGTTTTGTCACAAATTTCCACAAGGGTGTCAATGAAGCTTTCCCACCTTCATTGTTCTCTTCATTGCTCTCTTCATCCTCTTCAAACCCTCCTTCATCTTCAAACCCTCCCTCATCCTCATTCTCTTCTTCCCTTTGATGCCTAGTCCCCGACAAGACCATGAGAACCAAAAATGGAATGATAAACCAAAAGAAAATCATTTTCCTCAAGCTTTAGATGAACAACCTGCAATAAAATGAGGGAGAAGAAGGAATGGGAAAGAGTAGGAGAGGAGGAAAAAACCACAAACAAATTTAACCCAAGGAAATGAGAGAGTTGGGGTTTGGGCTTACCTCTTTAGCTCTTGAATCTTGCAAGTTGAAAGTTGAGATAGATGGTTGCCTTTGTTCTCTCCTTCAAACTCCTCTTTGCTCTCTCCTCCAAGCTCCTCTTTGTTGTCTCCTTCCAGCTCCTCTTTGCTCCTCCAAGCTTTCCTTTGCTTTCTCCTCCATGCTCAAGCAAACACAAATAGAAACAATGAGGAAATGAGGGGGAAAATATCTTTTATTCCCTCCTCACTTTCCCCTAACCCCTCCCTAACCACACCCCACACTGTAACTCAACTCAAAAATTAAAAAAAAAATGAGTAATTTCTCTCTTTAGTGTGGAAGCGTGTGGGCCCTACGTGAAGCGCTCGGGGAGCGTGGAAAAATCGTTGAGGAAGCGCACTTCGGAGCGAGGTTCCGAAATCCGGAAGCACGCTTTTGGATTTCGGAAGCTCGCTCCGGGGTGCAACGCTTCCATACTGGCAGGGAGCACATTTTTGCACCTCAGAGCGAGCTTCCGAAATCCAGAAGCGCGCTTCCGTATTTCGGAAGCTTGCTCCGAAGTTCGATTCCTGAACGAACCCGTTCCGAGCAGGGTTCCGAGGGTGGAGCGGGGGGTGCTTTCTGCATCAGTGGCCCCAACCGTAGAAGGATATGTTTATATGCACATACACTCCTATTCATAAAACATTTTTAGTTCATTATTGGATAGAGTGTGATAAATGCCTAAGGGCACTTCTCTCTCTCTCTCTCATGCTAATTCACTACACTTGGAGTATTTCTATTTTTTGTTAAGTAGTTTTTTCTCTTTCTCATGGGTGCACATATTGATAAATTTTGTAATAAATTTGAAGGGTTTCTACATGATTAGATTAGGGTTTGATGAAGAGGTCATTGTATATCTTTTATCTTTGTGTTCTCAACATGGTATCAGAGCCAACATGACTCTTCGTTCCCTATCCAATGCTTTCCTTCCCTATCCAACACTATTTTCAGGGTTGTCTTAGGTAGTAAAAGTAGGGGTTTTATCCTTTTGTTTTGGAATGCCAACATAATTCTGGGTTCTTCTACCCTCTCTAACACTAGTGCTCACCATCATTTCGTCTCTTTTGGTTTTCAAACAAATTTGAGGGCTATTTTTTGTAGATCAATGCTCTTCTAAGGCGGTGCACCCTCTTTCTCTCTCTCTTTTTTTGACCAAAATTCCTTGATGTTTTTGGGAACAACATTGGTATGCTGTGTTTTGGGGTTGTTTTGAAGGATTAATTGGTGGTAGAATTCTCTGGATCATCCTTTTATTTTTAGGGTTTCAAACCCTTCCTCCTACCTCATTCTTGGGTCTATACAAGGGATTCATTAATCCTATTGACCTTGGGACAGTTCATTGCCCTAATCAATGGGGCTATTTACTCTTGGACGAATCTTATTTAGGATCTTTTTATAAGCAAAGTATTTCATATGGAGAGTCTTATCTCCCGGTGTTGCATTGTTTACCTTCCAAGGATTGATGAACTCATAGGGGTAACGATTTGCAACAAAAATCTTCAAGATAATGTTGCTAACACAAATTTTAGTCATATGCTTGTCGGATTCTATGGAGGATTTTCAACTTGTTTGTGTGGATCTTATTTTTCCGCACTATGGTATTTTCCCTCATGGGGCATCCTATATGCAACACACTTTGATGGCTCCTCCTTTTAGATCTCCAGGAGTGACTCCCTTCTCTCAGTGGTGGAACCGTGTTGGTATTGGTACTATGGTGTTTTGGGGAGTTTATATCATCAAGTGGTCAAATGTTCGACATTAAGGGGAGAAGATCCGATCTAATGCTTTCTGTTCTTGGCCTTCTGTCCATCTTTAGGGAGGATGTTGTGCATAGGACAACCTTTATGTTGAGATGGGTATTCATTGACCCTCTCACTTCTTTTCGCTATGGTCGACCAAGCTTGTATTTCAGTTGGCTGTTTATAAATCCATTCTCATTTTATTTGAGCTTGCTTTCGAGCTTTGCTCTCTTAGGTGCACTTGTGTTGGTTATCCATAAACCCACACACTTGTTTTATTTGAGCATGCTTGGTCATATTCAAGTTCGGTTAGATATATGGAGTTGGATCATCTCACTTTCACTTCAACTACAATTGATCGTATTTGCGGTTGGTACTCCTATCTCCTCTATATTTGAGAATGTTTCTTTCAATTCCTATTCAAATGGATGGTTCAGTACCACTTTCCTAGGGATGTGTAGTATGGCAGGGATATATCTTTTGGCTCTCCTTTATTGAATGAACTGGTCAATGACAATTGTTTCTAGTGGATGATCGGTCGCTACATCCATCATTCCTATACAAGATGTTTACTTCCACACTTTTTTAGATGGACAGTGCAGTGCCACTCTCCCATGGATGTATTTTCTCACCCTCTTTCATTGGATGAGCAGTTTAGTGATAGTTGTTTCCAGCAAATGAGCTGATTGATGGTTGAATTTATCATTCCTATACAAGATGTCTCTTTTGGTAACTCTTCATCTGGGCAATTTATTATTACCACTTTCCTAGTAGTTGAATAGTATGGGAAGGATATGTCCTCCCACCCTCCATTAGATGAGTAGTGCAGTGATCTTTTCCCAGCAATTGAGCAAATTGGTGGCTACATTCTTCATTTCTATACAGGTTGTTTCTTCCAGTACTCCATCAAATGAACAATTTAGTAGTGTTACCTCCTAGACCCGCAGTGAAAGATATTCAAAGTCCCAAAAACAAGCGCAACACTAGAGGCACTTACAAAGGTTTTCTGCTATCACCACAACAACTCTTCCTTTCACTTTAGGCTGACTCTCGTTTGGCACAGGGGGGAAACCTTAGAAAAAAGGTGTTTATGACATATGTTATTATTAGAATTTAAGGGATGGTAGATTGCCAAGATCAATGCCTATCCAATGGTTGATGGAGTCAAGATCAATAATCAAGAGAGCTCGAACAATATGGAGGAAGGTGTAGTTAGCCTATTATAAACATGCTCTAACTAACCACAGGAACCTACATCAATATGTAAAAAATTAAATGAGGGTCTTCCAAAGATGCCCCTCACAACCAATTCAAAATCAACCAATTAATAACGTGCAACCATATGTAATGAAAGGAAAACCACCTATGAAACCATAAAAGTAGACAAGAGTCGGAAGCCTTCTTTATAGAACAAACATCCGACAATACATCATTATTCATGTATGATTTTTACCCAAAATTAGGAGGGCCTTAAATGTGCCACCCTTATGCTTCAACCCTAGCTAGGGAAGCCCTCAAAAAGGAGTGAACAACCCTAAATGGGATGTTACATAGAAAATATCTTTCAATAAACACAATGATTATAGCAAGACAAAGGGAGGGTTTCGCCTCAACCTTAACATCCTCTTATTGGAGCAAAAATTGCCCTTCTACAAAGATTATTCCAATAGATCTGCCATAGTAATCTTCAGCTATCAAATTGATCCAAAAAAAAGGAAAAGATGAAGAACCTCACATGAAATGCCCCTAAACTTCTTCCTCCCAATAGTTCTTCAACTAAGCTTGGAGGGGATCTCCCATACAACCATACATGCCTTTTAGCAAATGAATCTTTCCTCTATTTATACCATTCTCGATCCAAAATTACGACTTCATCTATCTAGGGTTAAGGAGTGAAAATAATATTTTGATCCATGGAATGTCTTCTCCTACCTAGGTTACACCTCCCTAGGGATTTCTTATGCACTTTAAAGCCTTCTTTAGCCCTAGTGCACCACTTGTAGACCTTATAATCCCTAGCACAACTCCTCATGACTGAAAGTGATGTTACATTATGTCTTTCTTTAGGTTATAGGTCCAAGTTTGATTTGGGATCTTATTCACTTTTGGATAGGTTCACTTGCCACATGCCATCATCTTAATTCTTTTGAGTCTGGGACCTCATTCACTTTTGGATAGGTTTGCTTGCCACATGTCANCCTCATGAGTGAAAGTGATGTTACATTATGTCTTTCTTTAGGTTATAGGTCCAAGTTTGATTTGGGATCTTATTCACTTTTGGATAGGTTCACTTGCCACATGCCATCATCTTAATTCTTTTGAGTCTGGGACCTCATTCACTTTTGGATAGGTTTGCTTGCCACATGTCATGATCTTAACTCTTTTAAGTATTCATTTGTTCTTTGCTTAGGGGATTAGACCATGGCAACCATGCCACACTTCACTTCATAATGCAAGGGACTTTCCTTTGAATATGTAGAACATGCCTCATACCAATGTCTTTGCCCCAAATTTCTCAATGGTGAAACATGCCTTCAAATATGTTGAATGTGCCTTGGATAATGTGTAGTGCCCCATAAAGTCACTTTGCAATGCTTTTAAAGCCCCTTTTGCACCAAACGTCCCTCCCGCATGGGGTAGATTCATGATCAAGCCACCACATTGCTCTCTTGAAGTTCAATGTTCCTTATTAAGTGATCTCCTTTGATTAAAACAATTCTCCAAGCTAGGTGTTCCTTGATTAGCTCTCTTCCCTGCCACTTGTCATGCCCTAGGCCTTGTCCAAGCTATGGTGATTTTGCTTTGGACCTCCCATGTGTGAGGTGTTTAAGATTTTGGATGTATTTGACCCCTTAACTTGCCATAAATCATGCCCTGAAGCCTAATATTGTAGGGCGCCCCTATTCTAGGGATTCTTTTCTGCATCAGTCACCAATGTGATCCTAGATTAAGCTAGGAACAAGGCTCTCTATTAAGTTTCTACTGGACTCCAAGGATCTTCTATTGTGTTGGTGAGAAGAAAGGCCAATGAAAATGCAAGATGAACCATGCATTTTCAAGGGAAACACGTAGTATCACTCTCCTAGTAAGTGTGTTGTATGGTAGGGATATGTCTTCAATTAGCGGGCAGGTGGCAATTTTCTCAAGTAGATGAATAGTTTGGTGGCAACATCCTTGCAACTTATTGGGTCCACTTTTATAGTGATTTGAGTCATCACAAACCCACTCTCCTTCCAGCTACATTTGACTCTACTTTGAGTTGGGTATACTCACTCCTTCATTTGTATCTCATAATTTTTCTCCATGACCCCTCATTCAACTTGGAGGGGTGTTGAGAGTATGGGTAATCTTCACATAAGGCCACATGTTGACCCACTATTTGGTGTATTGAGGGCTTTACTGAGCCTACATATGGGTAAGTTAACTTCATCATCATTTTTTACTAGGTTAGCCTAGTTACGTTCTTGGGGATAACGCCCCAATTTTAGAAGAATGTGTATAAATACATATACACTCTTCATTTGTAGAACATATTCTTTTTATTATCGGATCAAGTGTGATAAATGCTTAAGGGCACTTTTATTTTTCTCTTATCTTTTGTGTTAATTTGCTACACTTGGGTTATTGCTGTTTTTTTGTTTGGTATTTGTCTTTCTTGCTCATGAGTCATGGGTGCACATCTTTATAAATGCCGCGTGATAAATTTGAAGGGTTTCTCCATGATTCAATTAGGGTTTGATGAAGAGATCATTGTAGATCTTCTATCTTTGTGTTCTCATCATGATTACCATTTTTTACCTCCACCTCTTTGATAAATGAATCAATTAAGTGTATATATAGATTTTAGGGACATGGTGCCCTTGGGGTAAGAGATTGGAAAATTAAGCAAGACCTTGTTTCTCTTGTCAGTCCATCTGTCTGACATGATTTTTCTTCTTGAATTTGGAATACATCTTCCACACCTTATATTGCTTTGACCAATATATCAATGCACGAGGTCCCAGAGGTAGGGGCTTTGAAGCTCGAGTTAACAATGGAAATAACATCTATCATCACTTGCAAATAGGGGTTCTTGACCACATTGAAGGGAATCACTGTATAATAAAAGAAATTCTCAATCGATTTCTTCTCTTTTCCTTCAACATTTTTCTTCCAACTTGTCCTATCAATGTTAGGTTGGGAACCATGTTTATTTTGGGGTCAAAGAAGGCATGCACATTGTCCCTTCAGTAGTTTGCAGGAGTTCTTCAGTAGTTTGAAGGAGTCCTTCAGTAGTTTGCAGGAGGGAGGCGTGAACCTCCATATTGGGCTAGGAAATGATGCACACTATAAGGCGCAAGGCATTGGTACATTGACCTTTCAGAGGGAGTTTGGTAAATCCCTTCGCTTTACCGACGTGTTATATGTTCTTGGTCTTACTAAGAACCTCATATCAATTTCGACCTTGGAGGACAAAGGGTTTGAGGTGACCTTTCGTTGAGGGAAGGTGTACATTAGACCAATGGGGTCTACAACCAAGATGGATAAGGTGATTGTGGTTCACAGTGAGAAAGTGTACATGTTACAATTTGAGTCAGCAAAGGCATTGGTCAGCAGTGTCACAGATTTGGGAGATTTGTGGCATAAATGGATGGCACATCTACACCATGGTGCGTTTGGACACTTGAGACATGCAGTCACATGATTGCCTCAGTTTGTAGCAGAGAAGCATGACCCATGCAAGGGTTGTGCTATGGGAAAGTATGCACGAAAAACTTTTCCATCTAGTGAGCATAGGTCCTAGATGGATGGCCAAGAGATTTTCCAAGAGATGGATGGCGATAAAGATCACTAGGTTTTCCATCTAGTGAGCAGTGATTTCATTAGCAACGCATTTATCAGATGGACATGAAGACCGCCTTCCTCAATGATGTTATTGAGGAAGAAGTCTATATTGAGCAGCCTGAGGGTTTTGAGGTTGGAGACAGGGATACGCATGTTTGCAGATTTAGACAAGCTTTGTACGTGCTCAAGCAGGCACCTCGGGCGTGGTAGTCTAGGATCGACAATTATTTGAGAGAGATGGGATTCCAATGGAGTGAGGTTGATACAAACCTCTATTTTCTAGCAGGTGAGGTGCCTCTCATATTGGTACTGTATGTTGATGATCTTTTTCTTACTGGAGATGAGCAGCTGATTGCAGAGTGCAAGGGAAACCTTGCAACAGAGTTTGAGATGAAAGACCTTAGGTTGATGCATTACTTCCTTGGTCTGGAGGTTTGGCAACAAGATGGGCGCTTCTTCTTGGGATAGGGGAAGTATACTGTGGAGATCTTGCACAGGTTTAGGATGATAGATTGCAGACCCATGTCCACACCTCTAGTGATGAACTGGAGGAAGATTGATGTGTCTAGTTCAGAGACAATTGACCCCACTATCTATCGTCAGTTGATTGGGTCACTCATGTATCCAGTCAACACTAGGCCAGATATCAGCTTTGTAGTCAACTCCCTGAGTTAGTCCATGGTGGACCCTCAAAGAGTGCATTGGATAGTTGCGAAGGATGTGCTTTGACACTTGAGAGGTATAGTGGAGTACGGGTTGTTGTATGAGTGCAGTGGTGGAGTGAGATTGGTAGGTTTCACAGATGCTGATTGGGCAGGATGTACAGAGGACAGGAAGAGTACTTTAGGTTGTTGCTTCAACATTGGATCGAGCATTATTTCCTGGTTCAGTAGGAAGCATAGCTTAGTGGCATTAAGCTCTGTTGAGGCAGATTACATGGCAGCTAATTTGGCAGCATGTGAGGCACTGTGGTTGAGGAAGTTGTTCTTTGGACTGTTCGGTGTGGAGTTAGAGGCAACAATGATACATTGTGATAATCAGAGTGGCATCAGGCTCTCTGAGAATCCTGTGTTTCATGACTTCCTACGAGATTGTGTGCATAAGGGGGCAGTGAGGCTTCAGTACATTTAGACTGATGATCGGATGGCAGACATATTTACCAAGGCACTGAGCAGACAAAAGTTTGAGAAGTTTAGAGATAAGATGGGGTTGGTGACGAATCCCTTCCTCGTTAAGAGGGAGTGTTGAGAAGAGTAACTTAGAAGGTATTCTTCCATGTGTGACATCCTAGCATGGAAGAGGACAATGAAACTTAGCCAAGTTGATGTGTTATTCTCTTTCCTAAAGTTTACTTAGGAAAAAGTCACTTAAATGTGTTATATTTTAATGTTGACTTATTGAGCACTTTTTATAAAGTTAAAAGTGAAAGTAATTTAAGGGATGGYCTTTTAATCTTGGCCATCCATCTCATTGTGACGATTGTTAGAATTAATGCTTACAAATTGGTTTGGATTTGTTAGATCTAGTTAGTTGTGAGAGATCTTCTCCAACTATCATATCCTATTTATGTGTGTGTGGTTGAGTGATTTCCTCATAAGTTTGTTATGTTGTTGAGGGAAYTTCATGTATAAATATATGGTTGATTAAATAATAAAAATATATATAGATTTTGYGTGTGCAATCTCGTTCTCCAATTTTGGTATCAGAGCGAGGAGCTCTGGGTAACTCCCTCATGGGAGGGCCCAGAATATAGAGTGTTGAATTTTTTTTGTTGATTTTGTTGTGTGAGTGAATTGCTCTTCAGATAAAGGAGGAGCCGCGTGCTCAGTCGAGAAGAAGCTGCCTCTGTGATTTGAAGCACACCAAGCGAGTCTATGATCCATATTGCATCTTTATTCTCAGACGGTAAAAAGAAAAATCCAAACTTGGATTTCAAACTGATGTACTGTTCATGAACATTGAGTGGCTGATCGAAGATGCTACCCCTTGCTCAAATTTTGCAGATCCAAGTCAATATTTCTCAGAGCCCCTTCCGAAGTTTATTCTGAGCCATCTTCCTCAGCTCCTTGCGGCCAGTGGAAGCACTGCATGGTGATGGCGGTATTGGTTATTTCAACTTCTAGATCTGTGCATATATTCATTCAAAAATACATTATTTCCAAGTCTCTGTACTGCTATCAAGTGAGGTGTGATTCAAAGCATGTGCCGGAGAGAAATCTGCATGAAATTAATGGCCATTCACTAATTCAAATAGCGGGTGGATAACTGATTTTTTATTTTAAAATTGTTATATTAAGTGTTGAGTAATTAATGATAAATAAATTTATTTTTAAATTATTTATCATTGGATTGTCAAAACCAAATGAAGAACCAATTATAGAACAAGGTAACATAGTTTTAGCTAGTGGTTCTTGACGTACTTCGGTGCCATGTAAGAACATGTTCACTGGTTTGGTTGTACCCTATGTTACGAGCTTTTGGTTCTTGGAGTATTCGGTAACCCAAGAACAACGATCTCTGGTTATATGTACAGTTTGTGTTTGTGAGTTTGTAATAGGTCACTTTGTAAGATTGATTGCTGAATACGTTCARTGTCTAGACCATTCTCCTATATAATTGGCGAATACAGCGACATAACATGTACTTCGACAGATGGAAGTTTGTCAATAGGATGATTCAGTATCAAGACTATTTTTTGGGGTAGTCAATAATCGTCGGTTCTACAAATGCATCATTGATGGTCAGAAGCAATTGTATCTTAAATGGATCAAGTGGTAGCTCGAATGAATGGTGGAGAAAGAGAGTTGTCTGTGAGATTTCAGAATGGATAGAAGTGTTGATGAAGATCAGACCAGACAAAGATCGTATGTATATTTGATTTCATTATTGTTCTTAGTGATGTAAGCACTAAGGGAGGGTGTTAGAATTAATGCTTACAGATTGGTTTGGATTTGTTAGATCTAGTTAGTTGTGAGAGATCTTCTCCAACTATCAGATCCTATTTATGTGTGTGTGGTTGAGTGATTTCCTCATAAATTTGTTATGTTGTTGAGGGAACTTCATGTATAAATATCTGGTTGATTAAATAATAAAAATATATATAGATTTTGTGTGTGCAATCTCGTTCTCCAATTAGGATGAGGGTTGATCTCAGCCCTTAATCATTTTGGAGATAGGGTTTTCGCTTGCTGAATGGAGAAAAAGGAAATTGACTTGGTGGCTGGGTGTATTATTCACTTGAGAGAGGACGATCTAGAGAAAATCGCTGGAGAGGTTTGGTGGACAGGTTTGCAGAGGAGACAGAGGAGAATTCAGCAGAAGATTGACCTTTCTTCCTTGACTGTTAGCAGAGACCAATTTCAGATCTGAAAGTAGCCATACCAAGTGACGCAGAGTTTATGCAGAGAGCCGTACGGATGAAGCAGAGGCTCACAGTAGAAGCTTTGCTGAGTCGTCTGGCTTGCTGAAGATTGTAAAAGGGTTGTACTACTTCTTGGAAGAATAAAGCTGAGGTTTTTCTTCTCAGTATTTGGCTGGGCCGATTCTTCTGTAAGAGATCTCCATATTTCTGCTGCAATAATAAAATCCAAATCTGAAGAACTGGTTTTCTCACATTTGGTTTTTCCAGGGACAATTTTGTCCAAAAATGCTTGTGTTTATTGTGTGGTGTGATTGCTGTTATCTTCTACAGTTTATATCAGAGTTATTTCTGTTGTGTTAATTATTTTTGTGATGATAACCTAGCTGTAACAGGAAAATAACAATTTCAGAAAATTTATTTAAAGTGTTAAGTAAGTTCTGAGTGAAATATTGTTGAGTTTTCTGGTTCATACTGCTGGGCTAAAGAAGATTCACAAGTCCAACCTATCTAGGTTAGCAAGTGGGAACAACTCCTTTAACTTAGTTTAGGGGAACTATATTAATTTTCCTTTTAAAGAATTGAGGGGTGAAGAACCAAGCGGACTTCACTAGAGTTTCAACTTTGTGAAGGAGGATAGGTGACTGCAATAAAGAGTGCTCATTTAAGGATGTGGAAAATGTAAACCCTTATCCTTTCAATTTAGGGAACAACTTAAAAACCTCCCACGTCTTCCAAATACTGTGCGTAACAAAAGTTCCTTGGACTTTAACCATGGTGGGGGTGACAACCAAGGTTTTCAAGTTATGGCTCAACCATTGCTTATTGCCGAAAGGAGCTCTGGGATAGATATAGTGATGCCATCCAAGCCTCCCTTCTAAATCTTTGAAAGGAGCTCTTGGATAGAGGCAATGATGCCATCCAAGCCTCCCCTCTAAATATTTGATAACCAATATGGTGCACAATGTGGGAGGTTGAGTATGAATTCTAATTATTCCACTATCCCAATCTGTGGGAGTGCAACAAATATCCCAGTTAACTCTTTGAAAGTGCCATCTTCAATATTTTCCTAGAGTAGTATGCATGAGTCACAACCAAAATCTTAATACAAATTTGAAATTTGGCAGCGAGGGTTGGAGGCTTGGTAAACTAGTTTTCATTTTTTTTTCTTCACTCTCTAAACAGCCATCTTTTAATTTCCCCAGGGGATGATTGAAAGGTGATGCAGGAGCATCTCTCCCAAAACCATCTTGTAATTCAAGCCTCTAGAAGGTGAAGTTGTTGTAAGAAGATAAGATCCTCATATGTATGTAAACCAACATTTAGTGGGTAGATTTGATCCATAGGTGGTTAGTTGATAGAGTTAAATGCTATTGTTAGTAATTAGTTATAGATTTTATGGAGAATATTTGGGATTTGAAGTAATATGGAAGTTTATCTTCCATATGTAAATATGTAATCCTGTGAGAATGAGAAAGGTGTGGCTAGGGCCAGAGAAGCACCCAAATGGTGTGTACAGATGTAGGAGGTAAATTGGATCTGTAGGACAATTATGTAGAAAATTTGGTTTAATAGGAGTATTGTGATATTTCCTCTAATGTTGGGTGATTACCTCTCTGTGATTATGTGTTAATGTGTGAATTTGTGTGAGTTATGCTTTGTAATAATTTATGAATGTGGAATAATTTGTGAATGAGAAATCAGGGTTCTACGTGAACCAAAATCAAATCGTGGTCATATTAAGGCGGTGAACCAAATTAGAGTGAGCTTTTGTAATGGAGGACCAGACGAGAGAAAGATGATCTTGTTGGAAGAGCGGAGTTCCTACGAACTTCATAGGTTTTGGCGTTGACCAAAAAGTTTGAAGATCTGGCAATGAAGGTGAAATTCGACAATGGTAACGAGATTTGTCAAAGTGTCCATGATTATGCATTCAAAAGGAGATCTGATCGTTGATCATCGTAAGAGATCAATGACCGAAAACGAAGGGTAACCAGTCTGGCCTTAATCCCTCGAAAATACCAGCCTTAAAGTGTCTCACAGTGGCTTTATATTCCCGGTGTCAGGTGGCCGGTTAAACCAGACCGGACTCACGAGTACGTGAGGATGTTTGAAGAAGGATCCTCGGTGCCCGGTTAAACCAAACTGGAGTAAGCTTCTAAAAGGCGCATTGCTAAGGTGTTCCGGTGAACCGGTGGCCTGGTGGTGGTGACAGGTATTAATCCCTGGTTGTCTGGTGTAGCGGTGGGCCGGTTCCCCAATGGCTGGTTAACAATAGTGTTAAATGATAAGAAGTCAAGCCGGTTAAGAGAAGATGTTAAGAAAGGGATAAGGGGTTTACAATTGACTCGATTGCCATCAAAATGTGAAAGAAATATCAAGTAACTTAAATATTTGTATTAGTTAAATCCATGACTAACCTTGGTTTACCAACATGCTTGGGAGATCATGTGGGTTGAGGGCTTTGCTTGTAGCATTAGGTTTTTGGCCTAGATGTGGTGCAACAAGTCTAGAGACATTCCACATTGTTATCCATTAATTGTTTTTCCTTTAGGATAGTTGGGAAGGAGTTTCCTCCAAAGCAGATTAACAAGTTGTCTATCTCCCCATTCATTGAGAGGAATTTCTTTGACAAGTCCTTGTCCCACCCCATGAGATATCAAGTAGCCCAATGCCTCAATAGGAATCACATAAAGTGCATGAGCCAATGAGTAACCTTGGTGGATAGATGGAAAGAGCCTCACCTATTTAGATTTGCATGAGTTGATGCTTTTGAAGAATGAGTTTTCGTAGTGCATAGGAAGAAAGGCTCAAAGTCCAGTGGCTTAAGCATGCCTAGAATGAAGGGCTACTAAACCCTATCACATTCCTTATTGAAATCAATTTTAATAAACTTAAATACCTATTCCACACCGTACCTTCCTATGCAACAATAATAAATCGCCTTCTATTGCAGCCCATCTAATCTAGATGAATGATTTTAAGTAAATTGTGCTAGACTCTCATGGTTGTGGCGTTGGCCAAAATCTTGTATGAGACATTAGGGAGGGTGATAGGTCTCCAATTGGTGATAAGGCTCGAGTCCCTAGGTTTGGGAATGAATTGGATGATTCCTTTGTTTATGTTGCCCCCATGGTTGCTTCCTACTTGTTTCTTAATGGACAAAGTCCCAAGTCACTTTATAAAATTCTCATGGAAATTTGTTTTATCTCGGGGACTTAATGCACGTCCATATCTGACATTGCAACTATCAACTCATTCAAAATTATCGATTGCTCAATTATCCTTGTTTGAGATATAGAGAGCTATTGAGGGATCACATCTAAACAAGCTTGCATGGCCACTCTAAATTCCTTGCTAAGGACTTGAGATTGAAATAACATTTTGTAGTGGGCGACAAAAAATTTCCAACGTCCTCTTGCTTGGTTAACATTCCATCAAGGTTCTTGACCTTAGAGTTATTTTATGTAGCTTATTTAGAGGTCAACACTTTAAAGAAAGATTTTGTTGGTCATTTGCTAGTTTTTAGCCAATGAAGTCTTTCTCGCAATTGGGCTCATGTGCTTCAATTGTGATAGAATTTTAGGTATTGTTTTTCTTGGTGGACTTGGCTTGAATTTCATCATTGAAGTGCTAAACTAGTGTCATTCAGTCACTTCAATTTCATACTTGATCGTGTTATGCCCTTTTTGCTGGATAAAGGTGAATAGTTGCTCATAATCCCTCGAGAAGGAGGTGGTATGAGGGATAGCATCTTCTTAGCATTCAATCCAACAATCTCCTCCTATGGGCCTTAGAATGAGGTTCCAAACTCTTTTGATACAATCAAGGGAACTCTGGTTCAAGTAGGAGACATTCATGATGTAGCGGGATTTAGGCATATGCATTTGATTGCACCACCAAAAATGGAAAACTAAATAGGTTGATGTTAAGAGATTGTAGTCTCCCCTAATACTTGGACAGTTTCACTTCCTCGATAATAAAAAAATGAAGGTACTCTATTCAAATAACATGGCCTTGTCAAGCCTTTTCTGGATTCTCTTGTTGCCTTTACAAAAGGTGGACCAAGTAAACCATAACTTAGATGACTAGTGGGATTATCAAGGTTTTTCAACCATACATCTCTAGAAGTGAGCTCCTCTTCAACATAATTTATCACATAGATGTTAGCTAGACTCAACATGTGGCCTTACAAATTCAACATAATTTATACTAATCTCTCAGTGGGGTCGATTCCCTAATCCATAACATCAACAGGCTGAGGTGATATGAGGTACTCTCCAAAAGGAAACCAAATATCTTCACTCATTGCAAACAAAAAACACTAAGATATTGAAACATAGTCCTAATCTCATGGACTATAACTTTTTCTTGGTGGACTTGGCTTGAATTTCATCATTGAAGTGCTAAACTATAGTCATTCAGTCACTTCAATTTCATACTTGATTGTGTTATGCCCTTTTTGCTGGATAGAGGTGAATAGTTGCTCATAATCCCTCGAGAAGGAGGTGGTATGAGGGATGGCATCTTCTTAGCATTCAATCCAACCATCTCCTCCTATGGGCCTTGGAATGAGGTTCCAAACTATTTTGATACAATCAAGGTAACTCTGGTTCAAGTAGGAGACATTCATGATGTAGCGGGGTTTAGGCATATGCATTTGATTGCACCACCAAAAATGGAAAACTAAATAGGTTGATGTTCAGAGAGTGTAGTCTCCCCTAACACTTGGACAGTTTCACTTCCTCCATAATAAAAAATTGAAGGTACTCTATTCAAATAACATGGTCTTGTCAAGCCTTTTTTGGACTCTCTTGTTGCCTTTACAAAAGGTGGACCAAGTAAACCATAACTTAGATGACTAGTGGGATTATCAAGGTTTGTCAACCATACATCTCTAGAAGTGAGCTCCTCTTCAACATAATTTATCACATAGATGTTAGCTAGACTCAACATGTGGCCATACAAATTCAACATAATTTATACTAATCTCTCAGTGGGGTCAATTCCCTAATCCATAACATCAACACATTGAGGTGATATGAGGTACTCTCCAAAAGGAAACCAAATATCTTCACTTATTGCAAACAAAAAACACTAAGATATCGAAACATAGTCCTAATCCCATGGACTATAACTTTTCTATAGGGCTCTGTGAGATCCCTGACATTCCATGACGTTATCTTCATTGAGTAAGATCAGAGATGGAGACCATATCATTCGCAACAAAATTATCCTTCAACCCAACAAGAAGGCTAAAAGAGTTCAAGGTTGATAGGCTTGAAGAACATGTACAAAATAAACATGCATTGTTCAAAGTTTGGGTTTTCTTTTTACCTCCTCAGAGTTTGGGAAGTCTTAGGAATTCTAGAAACGGAGTCAAGAGTGCACACTCTTATTCCTGCCTCAAGAGGTAGTGTTTTGGGAGTGCTTTGTTGGTTCCTTCCTAGTGGTTGAGAATGGATATTGGTGTGGGTCAAGATTGGCCATTAATGGAAAATCACCAATATAGTGGTCTGAGCTTTGGCACATGAGAAATGTATGAGGCAAATCGATATTATATTGAATTGGTGTCTTGAACATTTATCCCCCACTTGGATAAGGACTTGTTATCATAGGGTTTGTACTTGTGCAAAGCCCTTCACAAGATGCCAACCTTGCGTAACAATTGGAAGTAGTTGTCTCTGTCACCTAGATAAATACTTCCCTCATTTTAGTGTTGGGTGAAGATCCAACACAAGGGAGGCTTCCCTTGTGATCTGAAGGGTTCTTGTGGCAAGCTAGAGGAAAGTCTACGACCCCCTACCTTGGTCACTCAATGGGATAGGCTAGGTCTAGGATAGTAGAAAGGCTAGAATTGACTAGACAAGGTAATTGGTTGAGGTGTGTGAGACAAGAAGTATTCCAATGCATATATTGACAATTACCAAGCTAAACCAATCACTAATCACCTCTAGAACACTAGCTTATCAAGTAAAATGATTTCTGTTGTAAAATTGCAGCAGTGAGCAAGTGTTTATCAACAAAGTGTATTTTGCAACAGCAACAAGAAATCAGCTCAGAAATATTGGTAATTATATCTTAGAATTAAGCCTTCAATGAGTAGATCAACATCCAATTGTCAAACAATATTTACAAGCACATTTTACCACAATATTAAGTATGTTATCAGCAATTAGTCAAGCCCTAATGGCTGCAATTAATGCTTTACAACAACGATAAGTAAGTGATCTAATCAAGCAAGCATTGGGTTAGTAGTTAGACACCTAAGCTATCAAGTTGCTTTGAAAGAGAGAGAAAGAGCTTAAACTCAACTAATGTTTTATTATCACTTGCAAGAGAGACTAGTGCCGTTTCACTTCCTTGGGCAAATGGAGTCATGCACTACTTGAAGATCAAGTTAGAAGACAAGGAAAAGGTGAGGGAACAAAACTCTAGGACTATACGCTCATAGGTGTATGACGTATCCTTCTTTCCAAGTTGCCTAGCTTAGATAAACAAGAGAACTAGGTTTTAAACAGTAGGGGGATAGCCACTCCAAACCCCCAGAACTAGGTTTTAAACCTTAAGGGGGTAGCCACTCATAACCCTTAATGCAAACCTTGAATGCTTCAACAAGTAAAGATATTTAAAAAAAGAGGAGGGGGATAACCAAATCTTAATCCCTCCTAGGGTTTCTAGAAAACAATAACCTAGCATACAAGGTAACATGAAACAATTACCAATCTAATAGAGCATCCACCATAGCCTACCAAGAACATAGCATCAAACTTGAAAGAAATCACTTACTAAGACAAGTCGTTGCATATGAAGAAACCCTAGCTTGAGTCATCCACCAAACAAGAAGCGTCCACAATTATCCTTCAACATTTGTGCAGAAGACATCCATAGTGAAAAAGAGAGAGATAGAGAGAAATTTTTAAGAGAAGAGATCTCACAAATGTGTGAGTTGTGATGATGAGTTTACAAAATGAATCGATAGCCTTTATATATGAGGCTAACCAAGTGCTTTGTCCACAATAATGGCTAAACAATAATGAATTCATGATAGAAGTGGGCCCGACCCCTCAAGTAGCCTCTAACAATAATAAATCATGCTAAAACATCAAATAAGCCCTCCAAAGCCACACGTGTGGGTGACGCCATGCTCCAAGGTGGTGTAAGAGGCCTCCATAGGCCACGTCTCGTCATCAAGGTGCTAAGTATGGTGGAGGATGACCTCTCCTCATCAAAGGTCATGTCTTGTCATCAAAACCCCAACTCATCAAAGTGGTGCCCCAATGTTAAGCAAGCCTCAATCCACGACGCCATCATCCATATGCTCAACGTCCAAGGTGAAAAGGCCATCGTCCAAGGTGGAATGAAGGTGCATCTTGTCTTTGCATGGTGTCCAATCCTATGCTAATGCAACGTTCTCCATCCAATGCCTAGTAACCTTTGGGGTACAATGCCCAAGGTGTGGGCTTCTTGCCCATCTGTGTGTCAACATGACTGTATCTGCAAAGAAAAAGCTCATTTTTCCATTGTCCATCGTCTAGGAGGTGTGAGAGCCTATATCGAAGAGAGCCAAATCATTTGGTGTCCCGACGCTTTGTATCACACGTGCTATGTCTTGCATAAAGTGCACAACGTCCTAGGTGAAATCTCAAGGACATCCTCCAAAGATCATGTCAGGTGCACCCAAGTCAGTCAAAACCATGGAATCAAGTAAAACCAACAATTACAAGGGGAAATAGTCCTTAGAAGCATACAATGTAAGCCATCTATTAGCACAAAAGCCAAATGATCAACTCTCATTGGGTATCCCCTTCAAACTTCACACAAGCCCAAGACTCTATGCAATTTGGCAAGTTTAGGTATGGGAGGGACATCAAAGGAATCCATTAGGTGTGCCAGTACCCAAGTAGGGAGATACTTCTCGGAAGAACTTCAGAGATATGTAATGAATGCGAGGTGGTCACGGGGTTTACTTCTGGGCATGTGTCATTAACATGCAAGACAATGTACGGGCTCACCTCCATGAGTGCCTTTGTAGAGGGTGCGCTTGGCAATTGAGTTACCCTTTCATGAGCGCTTTTTGCATTCCAAACCCCTTATTTGCCTTTTTCTTTATTTGATTTGATTTGCAAGTCCCTGTAAAAGGGTTTCAAGCATAACACTTCCTTTGGTTTTTATTTGGGATACATTCAAGTCCTCTTTGATTGATGAATGCATTTATTTGCATTAGGACTAGGGGCGATTTCCATTAATGAGGGGGTAGAGCTCAATTGTGGACTATTTCTTTTAAATGGCCTCATTGTCCCATTTCTTTCTTTTTATCAACCAACTGCAATTTACCTTTGGGCCTTTAGCCCCTTCTTCTCATAAGAGAATGAGGTACATGCCTTTTTGGTGTACATGTAACCACATTTCCCAAAAGGTGGGAGAATGGAAGGATCAAGGATGAAAAAGTCGTAAATTGATCACGAAAGGTACACTACCCCTTTCAAGGAACCACCGATAGTACCCCTTTTCCCCGGGAGTGACAACACGGGAGTAGGATGCCTAGGATGGCCACCAAGGTGAAACAAGGCAAAAAGCATAACTTCTGAGCTCATGATTCATTATCCAACTTCAACCTATGGTCATTATTCAAATGCCCAATGTATTAAATATGACACTGTACATGAAACAAGGACTAATGTACCTCATAATGTGCCGAATCGCCATTTCCCATTGAGCCTTGCTGATTGAGTGTGGCAAGCCATGCTGAATAAGAAGAGGCATCTGAGGGGGTTGCGGGGCTTCTCTTTGTGGACATGCTGATCATCATCGTTGGGATCACTGTGTTCATTGCTGGCCATGAGACATGATCTCCTCTAGTTACCCCTAGGTAGGAGGGGGTAACATGACCAATTCTCTGGAATCCTTAGAAAATCAACTTTTGAGGCAAACCCTCTTCTAAGGGAAAGGGTTGAAAAATATTTTTGCCTAATAGCAGATAAAGCTACCTAATGGCTTGGTTATTTGCTCGAGGAATGACCAAATCTGCATAGTTAAGCCCATAAACTCTACCCACATAGGGCAACAAAACCAAGCAGGCTGCGTAGCTGAGAAGTCCTCAAGCCACCAAGAAAACACAAGGGTATTACGACATACTCAAGGATTGCTTGAGTGATGAGTCTATGGCTTCACGTGGAGATTCTTTAAGAGAGGGAAATAGAAAGAAGCTTTTGGTCAAGCTACGGGTACTTTGGCAATGCCATCCATGCTGTTCCCTTACCTCTTCATCCAGGTCCAAATCATGGTCTCTGAAGGCACGTGACTGGCAAAGCACTCTAATAGCGTGTGCTCTTTGAGTGGTAACAAATAATTTCATATTTAGAAACAAAATTGTCAATGTCGGTATCCTTAGGTACAACATCATTACCTCATGGTATACTTTGTGGATGAATTTCTGTGGTATTGTTCACCTGGTTGCTCGAGCTGGAATTGCTATGAATGATTGGAAGCGGAAGTTGGATTGAATGATTTGCATTTGGGCCCTGATTGTGCCATCAAGGGTTTTGAAAGGCCCTGTAGTGGTAAGCAAAACCAATAATGGCCAACACAAGCTTGTTAAATTAGAGGGGATAGGAAGTAAATGTGACAGGAAATGCATGCACATTAGTTGTGGTGTGTCTATATTTCAGATGCCAGAGTTTGGATGACAATATCCATGGTTTTTTGAGCTCTGTGCCCATTATTTGCCATGTATCTATAATATACATTTCTCATAAATTGCATCCCAATATAATTCTTCACGGTTTCAGAGCATTAATTTAACAGGCCGTTGAGACATTATAGAGTTCATCTTAGTTCATCATCATCAAATTGAAAATAAATCATTAAAGGAGTAGAAATCAATTCATTTTTGTCAGCATCAGAATGCAAATCTTTCCTTGGAGAACAAAATCTCCTTATCAGATTTGCACCTTCTTTTCCCTATTGCAGTGATACAACTAATGAGACGAGGGAAATATGACCTATCTTCATTTTGGAAGTTTTGACATATGTCCAATTTAGGTCCGACAAGGTTAATATCTTTTGCTACTATAATTCAAGCCTAACTCTATGCAAGTTTGTTTAAAAATGTTTAGTTTATTTTTGTCTTATGTTGTGTTAAGGAGAGAAAATTACCGGGAGAATCTAGGAGCAGATGAACAGGGTATTAGCTGTACTTAATTGCAAGATCTTACCTCTTTTCTCATTGAAGGCCATATAAATGCTTCTAGATTACAAATAGGAAAGCTGCCTGGAAATGGTAAGAAGCTAAGTCACCAGACACGGGGACACAGGACACGGAGGACATAGAAATACAAGTATCCGACACGGGCACGACGACCCCCGGAAACAGGACACAAAGGACACGTTACACACACACACACACACACACACACACACAGATATATATATATTAAATTATGAATTACACACAAAAAAATGAAATAATTAATAAAATTGTAAACATTTACATGAATGATGATGATGATACAAATCCGTTCAATCATACAACTAGTACTAACTTAGTTACTAACATAAATGACGAATCATGATAAATATTAAAATCATAATGACAAGCATTGAAATTTGAAACACACAAAAAATTCAAACCATAAACTGCAGTTTTCTCATTAGGTCATCAAAATCAAAATGTTTTACATAGACACCGACTCCTGAGTCACTGCTACAGCCTACAACCTACACTGTACATGCTACTATAGGTGGGAATGCCATTGGAAAATACAAAATAAGGTAGAACTAGATACTAGAACTGTAGATGGAAGAATTGTTAGCTTTTAGGGTAAAATGCAGATAGAGGTCACCTTTTAATTTTCAAAACAGAAACTACTTAGATCTAAAGCACAAACAGCTTATAGAGTCAGATCTATAGTAAACAATGATAATAGAGGCAGACAAACAAAAAATTATCAATAAGAGATCTTAGATCTTGAAGCATAAGAGCATATCTAGTAAAAACAATAACAGCAGTTTAGACAAGGCTCATTCAAGTATCAATGTAAACTCATAACAACAGTAGATCTGTAGACTAGGTTTAGTGATAACAGTTCTAAAGAAACAACAGTAGATCTATGTTCCAGGCAGCAAGAAGGGAACTTAGATTATATGCTATAAAACTTAGATCTCGATTAAAGGCAAAGAACTCTTCTATAAATAACAGTAGATCTATGTAAATTAATTCTGGAACAAAGAGTTCTTCTAAATGTAGCAGCAGAGTTAATGTAACAGCAGATTGATAAGCCACTGTACAGTTACCTCAGATCTGTAGCTGGAAGCATACCTGATGATAGTCTTACCTCAGAGGATTGGA
>JASDQU010685524.1:22644-37905 GCA_032191745.1 Picea mariana | reverse complement strand
CAGGGAGTTGTAGCTTTCTTCTAGTCGGTGCTAGAGAAACCAGGGAGTTGGTGCTTTCTTCTAGTTGGTGCTAGAGAAACCAGGGAGTTGGTGCTTCCTTCTAGTGGGTGCTAGAGAAAAACAGAGAGTTGGTGCTCTCAACAAGTTGCAGCTTGCAAAATAGAGGTTGTATCCTCACAATGAGTTGGTGCTCATATGTATGATAATGTAAAGAATGTAAATAATACTTATCATATAAAGAAGAAGAGGTTTTTACCCTGTATGGGTTTCCTTGGGAAATATTTGTCTCTGTGTTTCTCATATATGTGACTAATGCTAAATGTGCCATTGTTTATTTCCTTGCATTATTGAGATCATCATTGAGTGCCTTATAAATATTTTAAAAGAAGCATAATTGTTTAAGCTTGGTGACAACTGATTCACCCCCCCTCTTAGTTGTCCAACAAACATATCCAAGTAGCACCTCTTCTGTCATCATGAGAATTTGGCATGGATTAACAATCCATCATCCCATACTTCTGAGTAACTATTCTGATACACTATTTCTGTCATAGAATGTTTTCACCATGCTTCTATTGTATATGAGATACTCTGCATCAAGTTGTTTGAATCCATACAAGATCTTATTATATCTGCATACATGGGTATCTTTCTGGTATAAGCTTATTTCTCACTTGCTTTATTGGGAAGAACAGTATTTTACATGTAAATTCCAATCCATGGATACTACAAGAGGTATATCAAGTTTACTGGAACAAGTTGTTGTCATAGTCTTCTCCCTCCTTCTGGAAGAACCTCTGAATATTGCAATGCTTCCATTCATAATTGTTTTTCACATTTTCTTATATACACTATTCTTTATCATAACTTACATTTCTTATGCTCAATTTATTCTTAGTGGGTTCAAACCAAGCCAATAGTCTTGTGATTCTCAGTATAATAACTGGTTGTTCTTGCTTTTCTTTCTTTCTTGGAGTCTTCATGTTCTTCCTCATGTCTCTCTTTAGATATTGGGTCCATGGGGTCTTCTGTATGCCCTAAAGATTCAAACTTCTTCCTTTCATCATAGGATCATGGATATAGATGGACAGCCAAGGATACTTTAAGTCTTCTTTTAGATGAAGACTTCTTCTAGAGTCAAACTAAACACATGTTGTTTATCATCGTTGCTACTTTCAATGGGAACATGGATAGATACTTCATAATCCTTAATGGACCATATTTAGGACTAGTTCCGTCATAATCCTTGCTTCATGTATGAATGAATTCTCTTCTTTTGGAATTTTGTAATCAACTCCCTCCATCTAAGATAGTCCATGCTTTTGTCTGCATCCTTATTTCCTTCTGCAATGTGTCACAAGTCTTTTTCTAATTTCTTCTTGATTGTTGACTTCTTTCTATTTTGACTCCTTCTGGTTCTCTTCAAGTTTGATTCTAATTTCGGCTTATATGGAAATTATGACTTATATAATAGCTTCCATAGGAATTCTTAAAAAATATTGTCAACGTACTTCATCTTTTCATGTGTATTGCTTTACTTATAGTCATCATGATAGCAATATTTGTCTTGTTATTCTTCCATAGGTGTTTTTTCACTTGATCATATTATCTTCTAAGAAATATATATACATGACATGTATAGAAACTATGTGAACATAGTATGTACATGAACTTTGAAGAATATTGTTACCTTGACTTAGAAGAAGAAGTTTGTTTTATCCTACTTGTTCTTCTTTAAGGTTTCCCTTTCTTAGGCAATTGATGCTTTGTTTGTTTCCTTCCTTTTCTTTAACTTGGGACAGTGGTTTCTATAGTGACCATATTTTTGACAGTTGAAGCATTGTATTTTTGGCATATCCTTTTCTTGATTTGGTTTCTTCCTCATGCCAAACTTCTTCTTATTCCTGAAATTCTTGAACTTTGTTGTGAAGGCTTGATCTTTACTTTGGGATTTCTCTTTTGTGTTAATCCTTGATTCTTCTTGTTCACATCAAGTCCAAAGTTATTCAAATGTGGGATATTCCTTTCTTGTGTTCATGCTTGCAGAAAATGCATCCCATGTCTTGGGAAGGCCATTGAGTACTATATTTACTTGTTCCTTTTCTGAAATGGTTTCTTCAATAGCTTTTAGTTTAACTGGGAGATTCTTACAAAGTATGATGTTATGATGTCATCATCATTCATTTTCATTTCACGGAGCTCATTCTTCAGACTCATTACTTGTCCAATGTTTTTGAATGAGAAGAGGTTAGTTAGGGCATCGTACATATTCTTAGATGAGTCAAGATGAGATATGTATGGTATCAAGTGGTCTTTTAAAGAGTCCACTATGATACTCATGGCATTGATGTCATTGTCCTTGAACGTCTCCATAACTACAACGTTCTGAGGTTCCTTCTCTTTTCCTTCTTCAAGTTGTGGTTCCATGATCTTTCCTTTCATGGTATCCAACACTTTATTCTTAGAAAGAATGAGGTCAATCCTTGTCTTCCATGCTCTGAAGTTAGAATCCCCTTCTAACTTGTTTTCTGACTTCATAGAGTAAATCATGATTGCTTTGACTTGGTCAATCTTTGACTTTCACATGGTCAACCTTTGACTTTGACCAAGAACTCAAGCTTGACGTCTTAGCTTGTTGAGAGTATCAGGAGGTGTGCTAGGTTAGGGCACACTAGGATATCCAAAAATTAGGTCAATATCTTCACTTAAGTTACCTTAACAAGAGGGTTAGGGTTTCATTGTTGCAGCAAAATCTTTGACTGCAACTGCAATTGTAACTGAGAAAAATCCTCCTAATATATCTTTCAGTGGCTAGGCTATCCGAAGATAGTGTGGGCCCATAACCTATTAGAAATAAAATGTGTGCTCGTCTAACCATAGACAATATAACAATATTGTCACCCAACCATAGGCCGAAGCCACCCCTAAGCACATTAACCTTGATAGAAAGAATAATTTTGGAAGCAAACCCTAGGTCCAAAAGACAATAAAGGTAGTGTACCACTCTCCAGAGATTTCATACCAAACAAAAAGTCCAAATCATAACCAAGAGAAATTCCAAGCCTAAAACCGAAAATACTAGTTGCAGTAGCTGCAACTGCAACTACTCTCTAAAATTGCAGACTTATTCAATTTATGCAATTGTGAGCTATGTGTGTCCAAATGAGCTCTGGCATCCTATATTTATATTGCTCTACCTTATCTTTTTGGGTTGAATTCTCTTTCTGGATGCTAGAAACTCAATATTTATTATTCTCTTTAGTTGACTTGTCTTCTAGGGTTATGTCCAAGGCTTTTAGGGTTTCTCTTGCTTCCCAAAATATTCTAGTCTTGTCAAGGTTACATGTGGAGGTTAATACCTCCCACAACTACCAAAAATATCAATAGGGTTTTTGGTTGGGCTCGTTCCCAAACTTCCCTTGGCCCGTACACAACAAAATACAACCACCTCAACCATTTGAGGATGGTATATAAGCACCTATGGGGGTATGGATGAGGGGAGACAACCTGGTGCAAGGTTATGATGATAATTTTCAATATTTCCTATTTTCCCTTAGCCTTTAAGTAGCATTCGCTTGATCTGTAAACTTGTTTTCCAACATTCCTTCCTCTCTCATATATGACCATAAGATGTGTTCCTATCCCTTTTGGGTCATCTGAGGAAGAAAAAAATTGTTGAGTTGATGCTTAAGGGGTCCATTGGAGGAGCTTGGGTGGTTGGGTTTGAGGTAGTGCCAATGGCTAGAGTTAGGTTGTAACTACCTAATTATACTTTTTTCAATAAAAGAGTTCTCTTTCCCTCCATATTTGTGTAATTTTATTCAATCTATTTATATATGTTAATTTTCTTTACAAATTTGAATTTGCACATTATATGGACAACTTGATTTTATAACTACCTTGTTGCAGTATAAACTTGATCTCATTTTGTAGGTTGGTACCATAAGATTTCATGAGTGAATCAAAGGTCGAGAGTGAGGAACGACATTAGATGTTATGGTACAAGGTGTGACCCCTTATATTCTCTCTTCCAAAGTAGTTGTTTTATTTTGAGTTTGTGTGTGTGAGGGTAGGGTTTATCTTTTAGATACATTCAGTCTCTATTGTGACATGACCCAAGGTCAAAGGGTAAAAATACCGTAACACCATCATTGCTAGAATTGATTAAGAGAAACCATTTATTAACCACAATGCCCTGCATGTGCAACAATGATGCAAAACCAACAATAGCATGCACAACCATGCATCAACAAACTGAATTAACATAAACATACACACAATAATAAACATGTAAACATATATAAAGAACACTTATATGTTTCTATAATTCACCAATTGCATGCATACCTCAAACATTCCTCCCAATCGTAGACTATATTGTTCATACACTCTCAACAATAGGTCACCCTCAAGCCGAGGTTGTGACTCCACTAGGGAAAATCATGCCTAAGATAAACTAAGGTTTGACAACAACTCAATAAATAATAGGCTCAAGTGCACTCTCCAACAATAGTTCCCAGCTCACAGTCTCTCATTCCCCACAATCTATCCCACCTAAGGAAATGTACCCTCTTATCTACTCAATAGTCCATCGATTTGTCGCACTTCTCTTCCATATCTTGAACAACAAGTTGGCTAGGAAGTCTCATACTTTTGTATCACTTGGAACACAAGGTTTCTCAAGGCGTTATAGCACCCACCAGACCAACACATAGGAAAACTATTCCCAACAATTCTCTCACCCAAAGAGAATTGATCCATAGGCATGAAAACCTTCTTCTTCAGCCCAAACCACCAAGGATTTACTGGGTAAAAACCAGCTTCAACTTCCTCTTACACTCCCCATCCAAGGTACGAATGATGGATACAATAATGGGTGAATGATTGGAATAATGATAGGAATTACACTAAGTTCCCTACATTATATTTTCATGTGCCTATATTGACTTAACCCTCTTGACTTAGTCCCTTTCCCTTATCCCCCTTTCCCTCTTGTGGAGTCCTAGCCCCCCCATACTCTTTCGTCTGACTTGGATTGTAGCAATGATGTAATTTATTAATAAATATGAGTGTGTTTACATATTATATTTGTTATCCTCGTTGGCCCAAATCGCACGGGAACTCTGGCCTCAAAATATATGTGTGTGTGTACAAAGGCACTCTATCCCAAAACATCCCATCTCACCAACTTTTAAAGTATATGTACATTTACAACTTGGGGTTCAGTCCAGGGGTATTACATTTCCCTCCCCCTTATTTATGCACTATCCTCAGTGCATTATATACACATGTCCAATCAATGTTTTTCAAAAATCTCCAAAAAGATGCAGGTACTCTTCCTGCATGGAATATTTATATTCCCATGTTACATATTCAGGAATGTAACAGGTCCAATGGAACTTTACCAATCCTATTGCTCGATTATGAAGTAACTTGACTTTCCTGTCCAATATGCACATCGAATGAATTTGGAAATCTCCTTCTTGTTCCACTTGAATCACATTCCAATCAATTACATTATTATCATAAGGTACATAATTTTTAATCAAAGACACATGAAACACATTATGTACGCACATGGATGTAGGAAGTGCAAGCATGTATGCAATAGGACCAATCCTTTCAAAGATCTCAAACATCACACAATATCTTGCTACTAGCTTTGAGAAGCTCCCCAATTTTAGTGAAATTTTAATATATTTCACTTTCAAGAAGACATGCTCACCCATTTTAAATTCCCTATGTGTTCTACCCTTGTCTTCTTAACTCTTCTTTCTGTCTTGAGCAACCTTTAAATTCTGCTTTATTTTTACAATCTTCTCTTCCATTTCTCTAAGCAGTTCTGGCCCAACCACCACTATGTCTGCTGGGTTGACCTAACTCACTGGTGTGTTTCACTTTCTGCCATATAATGCTTCAAATGGGATCATCTTTAAATATGCATGATATCCATTATTATTAGAAAATTCACCCATATGTAGATGATCTTCTCATTTGGATGTTTCATCCATCACATACATTCTTAACATATCTTCAATCACCTCATTGACTCTCTCTGTTTTCCCATATGATTCTTGGTGATATGTCATGCTAAAATTCATATTTGTCCCAAATCCTTTAAACAATTCCTTCCAAAATTTTCAGGTAAAGAAACAATTTCCTTGAGCACACCATGTAGCCTGACAATTTCTCTCATGTAAATCTTTGCAATGTTATCTTCCTTGTGAGTTAGCTTCACTGTAATAAATTGAACAACTTTGGTTATCTTATCCACCACCCCCATAATGGAATCATGCTCCTTCACTATTCTGGGAAGCTTGGTGATAAAATCAATTGTCACAACTTTCCATTTACATTGAGGAATGGGAAATGGTTGTAGCAATCCACTTGGATTTCTATGCTCAACCTTGACCTTCTGACATTCTAGACATCTAGATATATACTTAGATACTTGTTTCTTCATACCTAGTCAAAAATATTGGCTCTTGACAGCTGCAATTGTTTTCTGGTAACCTGGGTGCCCAACATAAGGCACATTATGCATCTCTCTCGGCACCATATTTTTCAACTCCTAAGATTTAGGAACATATATTATGCCCTTGTACATGAGAATTCCATCCTCCCTCAACTCATACTCTTTAATTTTCTACTGAGAATTACCTTGCTGTAATTTTTATGTTGTTTTCACATAGTGCTTATCTAATTTTGCATCTTCAAAAATTCTATCTTTCAAATTGGATTTGCACATGCTAATGGTTGTATCATGCATCTCATGCACCCTCCATCTGAGTGCATCGACCATCTTGTTCTCCTTACCTTTTATATGCTTTATATCAAAGTCATACTCACTAAGGAATTCTATCCATCTGATTTTCCTAGAATTCAAAGTTGGTCATCCAAACAAATATTTCATACCACTATGGTCTCTCCTTAACTCAAATTTCCTTCCCATAAGATAATGATTCCACATATTCAAGGCAAGAAATATGGACTCGAATTCTAAATCATGAGTGGCATAGTGTCACTCATGTTCTTTCAACTTCCTTGACTCATAGCATATCACATGCCCATTTTGGCTAAGGACTCCCCCAAGCCCTTCCTTGCAAGCATTAGTGAACATAATAAAATCTTCATTTGGATCAACAATCTTAAATATTGGTGCACTTTTTAATAAACTATTCAAGTGCTGAAATATTTCTTCACAATCGTAGGTCCACTCGAATTTCACACCCTTCTTTTGTAAAGAAGTGTTTGGATGTGCAATCCTTGAAAATCCTTCAATAAATCTTCTGTAATAACCTACAAGTCCCATGAATTATCTCACCTTTGAGACCTTCTTTGGTGTTGTCCATCCATCAATGGATTTTATCTTCTCTTCATCCACTAATATCCCTTCCTCTGAAATAATATGGCCCAAATAATGTATCTTCCTTGGAGAAAATGAACAGTTTCTCAGCTTGGCATATAGTTGATGCTCTCTCAATACCTGTATCACAATTCTTAAGTGATGTGCATGCTCTTCATCAAACTTACAGAAGATAAGTATGTCATCAAAGCAGAAAATGACAAACTTATCCAAGTAATTTATGAAATGTCATTCATCAAACACATGAAGGGAGTTGGTGCATTTGACAACCTAAATGGCACCATTGTAAACCTTGTTGCAAAGGTTTTCTTATTGATATTTCCAAATATTCGTTGAAGAAATTAATGGTCAAAAACCCACAATTATAGAAACCTAATTCTTTTAGGTTGTTGATCAAACTCTCTTAAGGGTTTCCAATAATCACTTTCAGTTTCCGGGCATGCATATACCAGTTCACTTTACTTCAGGCCCTCATTAAATTTCATCTTATCATACTCACTCTCTATTTTTCTCCTAAAACTATTCAATCACAGTATGGATCAAATCCTTCTTCATTCATCCTCGAAGCACTAACCTCATGGCATTTCCCTTTCACACAACCATGACCCAATGACCGAGGGCTTATGTTTTTAGTGATACTCTTTATGCCTTCCTCCAACGCGAAATATTTTCAACCATATGACCAAGGTTCATAACCGTGGCGATGTATTTCAGGGACTAATTTTCAGGCTAAAATCTCCATGCTAAGTGGGGCCGAAATAATTAATTGGTCGGAGCGTGTCAATTCCTGGGTGGTTGGGATCATTTCGCATCCTAACTAGGAATTAACTAGTGTGTTAGTTCAGCATGTGGAATAAATCTCGACCCTTGATCTTTTTCGCTCTGAACGCACACAATCCAATGGCTGAGACTTAATCACGAAATGGGTGAATGACTAGAACACTCTTGTTGGTTTTAATGATGATTTTACTATCCTTAATAAATACAACTTCCAATCTGACGAATTGAACTTGATCTGACTCCCGATTTGACAATCATAAACTCTCCAAGGACTGAATTTTAGATCCTAACCTGAATTTTGATTTGGGACTCCTATAGCTTCTTCTGCTCCATTCAATGATCGTAATGACTATTTTCTTGCAAGGAAATTAAGATCATCGATCCTTTATAGTGATCAATGATCACACCAATAACAATCTTTAGAGATTTGATTCTTCACTAAACCTACAAATTCACAATTATACCAATATATATATAGGCTTCCAACTCCTATTTTCACAAAGGCATAATATTCCGGACAACAGATATTCTCAACACATAGAAACTTCTTCAATGATACTTGAAATAGAGTATTCCTTTCATTAATTATACATATAATGTGCATACATTTACAAAAGGCTTGTAATGCCTTTACTGGTCTGATTTTAACTCAATAGGCCTACCTATCTTTCCCTAGCCTAATTCTCTCTAATATGGTCAATTTCCTTATGGCATGATCTCTTATTCTAGCCAACCTCCCTTGGTCTAATTTTCTCTTTCACTGACCAACTTCTCTATGACCTGATATGCTATTATGGGCCAATATTGAATTCTTTCAAGGCTTACAAACTTATACAAAGACTTCTGACACTAGAACCAACTTCAGATCCAAATTACTCTCAACAAATCCCTAAGGATCCTCTCAGTTCCACAAGATCCTCTAACAAGCCTTAAATCTAAGATCCTTGAATCCTCAATCACTCAACAATTTCCTAAGGATCCTCTCAGATCAAAAAATTACTCATTCAACTCCTATCTTAGCATTCTCAATATTCATAAGATCTAACTTACTCTAGATCTCTCAACTCCTCTCAACTCTAGAGATCTCTTCTTAGAAGAAGGTCTGATTACAATACAATCCAATCATACATTCTAGATATCTTATAAAACTTAGGAAATTACAATCAAATTCCTTTAGGGAACCAAATCCCTAGGAAAATGAAACACCCCCTAGGTCTAATCAAATGTATAATACTTTGGAGGTAGAATGCTCCTGCATCAGAATCCCGAGGAATAAAAATGTTCATGATCTCCTGATCATGAGTTCCTTCAACTGCTTCATTCTTCTAGTTTCCTCCAGGGTCCCAAATTTTATGTTGAAGCTCTCCACTTGCTTCATTTTTGTCATATTTCCTTATTTTTGTTGACTACAACCCTCTTGGCTTCCACATATTATGTTGCAATGCCTCACTGGCTTTGCTTTGGAAATCTTCCCTTGTCACTTGTTTCTTGTTGCTGCCTTGCTTCCCACTTTCTATTCTAATGTAGATCTTCCTTTCCTATGCTTGTCTTTTCTGAGACATATTCACCATCAACATCCTTATCAACTCAATCTCAATGTCCAGTCTATCCTTTGGCTGGTACATCTCTTTGTTGAAAAATTGTTGTTGATCCCTTGGTTGAATTCTATTGTTGTTCTTGTCCACTAGTTGTTGCTTATTGTCTCCAATTATGTCACTATTGATTGATATCTCCATCTACTATTTAAAATTAGTTTGGACTGAGTCTTCAAACTTTTTATGTCTTCTTATTATGTATCCTTATTCAACCATTCCTCTAATAATTTCAATTCATCCACAAAATTCATCAATGGAGGTCTGATTTCCACTTCATAAAACAATCATGAGGCTCCTTGCACATCATGCTCATTTTCCTCTGCTAGGCCCGCAATTTCCAAATTAAATTGAAAATTAAAATTTATTTTTACATCCTTAGATGCAATAAGCACCTCTCCTTCACTGTTAGGCACTTTTGAACATGTTTCCTCTCTGTTTTCACTTTCCTTTTCTGACTCAGGTTCTATCAACAATATTTCTAGTAGCTCTACCTATTTATCCTACTTTGAAATAATTGCATCATAATTCTTCTCTCTATCTTCCCTTTGTCTATCTTCATAATATAAGTCTTCTATGTTCTCTACAATAATAAGTTCTTCTAATCGTCTGTCAAAAATCCCATTAGAAAAATGTGAATGTATCCCTCCTTCTTGGTTGTCTTCATGAGACACTCTTGCCTCATCCCCCATAAGAATGTAATTCCGATCCTGTCTACTTGAAATGTTTTTATACATTTCTTTTTCTTCCTTCTTAATGTTGACAACTTCATATAATTAATCACCTACTAAACCTGCAAACACACACAAATTGTCAGTTTCAAAAACATTAGGCCATTTAGCCTCATATTATTTCTCTGTCAGCATGTCCATATGTTGTTTTGAACTCTCCAAACAGTTCATGAGACTTCTCTCAAGTCTCTCACCTTATTCATTATCCTCTCCAAATATATCTCTCTTCTTTGGATCACAATAGTGAATTCCTCCTTCTGTCAATGGCATGAATCTGAACTCAAATCCTTTGATTTTCTCCTTCTACATCAAAGAATTTAACCTATGCTTCAATTCCTCCAAGCCTCTCCTCAACTTCTCTTCAAATAACTGCATTACTGGCCATTTGACCCTCTTCACTTTCCATCCTCTTCTCTAGTTCTCTTTCACCTTCTCCTGTAGCATTTGTTCCATGTAACTGAGTTGGATCTTTAACTCAACCATTTCTCTATCAAGCTCCTCTTGACTCATCCTCTTCCTTATGCCATCTTCTTTGGAATCTTTCATTTTTCTTTCATGTCTTTCCTCTGAACCTCTTCAATGACCATCAATAGTCATTGTCTCCATTTCCTTTGTGAACTTCACCTTGTTCACCTGTGGATTGCATTCAAGCCTCCTCTTTCAGAAAGTCTCCATATTTTTTGCACCATATGTCATCAAGATATATCATTTGAGCTTGACCTCTTGGCATCTATGGTCCTCTCTCCTAGAACCTCTTGAGAAAACTTTTCTCCTCTAGGCTCTGTTGTTTCCACTTCCCTTTGAGAACACTCACTCATTCTCCTTATTGCAATCTCTGTTGGATCTATCAAGGTTCCTTGCCACTACTTCTTCTTTTCAAGAGCTCACATGCTCTCCTCCTGCATTCAAGAACATCAATGGATCTCAGCTACAACTCTCCTAGTTGTCATGGTTGTCATGGTTGTTACAAAATCTCCTCAGTCTGCTTCAACCTGCAAACACAAATATCAAAACTAGAGTTATTATTAAACACATCCAATCTTCCCTCAAGATCTCTTCCTGATCTTGAACCCTCTTTGATTCATTCCCTTGAATCAATTCAACTGCTATGTCCTGTCAGATTTCACTGAATCCAAGCTTCCTTGTTCCTTCATATTTCACAAATATGAGCTCCTTTATGTATGCCTCTGTACAATATCTCTTCCTACAATATTCTTTTGCATCTCCCTATCTGATCTCTTCTCAAAGTAAGAGATTGTCTATGTACCATGTCTCTGCACCAATTGCACTCAAATCCTCTGTATCAAGCCACTTGCTCTAAGAATTCCAATATTCTATTGCAAATATGCATCACCTCAATTTCTTTGCTACAACTGCAATAATCCATGTAGTTCCTTGTGTACCATATCCCTCCAATATTAAACTAAGAAATTAATTTCTTCAACAAATTATTAACAAGCTCTTCCCATCCTTAAATGAGTAAATTAACTTGCTCTGATACTAACATGATGACCTTAATGGTAAAAAAAACATAGTTATGGAAACTTCATTCTTTTAGGTTTTTGATCAAACCCTTTTAGGGGTGTCCAAGGATCTCTTTCAGTTTCTGTTCATGAATATACCAGTTCACTTTACTTCAGGCCCTCATTAAATTTTTCCTTAGTAGACTCACTCTTTATTTTTCTCCTTAAACTATTCGATCACAGTATGGATCGAATCCTTCTTCATTCATCCTTGAAGCACTAACCTTGTGGCCTTTCCCTTTCATATGACCAGGAACCAATGAATGAGGGCTTATGCTTTTAGTGCTACTCTTTATGCCTACTTCCAATGCAAAAAAATTTCAGCCATATGACCAAGGTTCATAACCGTGGCGATGTATTTTGGGGACTAAGTTATGGGCTCAAATATCCACTCCAAGGGGGGGGGATACTTAATCAGATGACATGTGTTAATGCTTGGATGGTTGGGATCATTTCACATCCTGACTAGTAATTAACCAGTGTGTTAGTTCACCATGCAGAATAAATCTCAACCCTTTATATGTATCCCTCTGAATGCGCATAATCCCACGGTTGGGACTTAATCACGAAACAAGTGAACAACTAGAATAATCTTGTTGGTTTTAATGATGATCTGATGATCCTTAATAAATCTAACTTCCAATCCAATGCCTTGCACTTGATATGACTCCCAATCTAACAATCATAAACTCTCCAAGGATTGTTGATTAGTTCCTAACCCAAATTTTAATCTACGACTCCTGTAGCTTCTTTTGCTCCCTTCAATGAACGCAATTACTATACACCTATAAGGTAATTATGATCATCGATCCTTTATAGTGATTGATGACCACACCAATAACAATATTTAGAGATTAGATTCTTCTCCAATCCTACAAATTCACAATTATACCAATATATATATAGGCTTCCAACTCCTATTTTCTTAGAGACATAATATTCTGGACTATAGAGATTCTCAACACACAGAAACTTCCTCAATGATACTCGAAACATAATATTCCTTTCATTAATCATACATACACTATACAAAGATTTATGCAAGGTTTCTAATTCCTTTCCTGGTCTGATTTTAACTCAATAGGCCTACCTATATTTCCTTGGCCTAACTCTCTCTAAGATGGCCAATTTCCACGTGGCCTGATCTCGTATTCTGGCCAACCTCTATTGGTCTTATTTTCTCTTTCACTGACCAAATTTTCTATGGCATGATTTTCTATTGTAGTCCAACCCCGAATGCTTTCAAAGATTACAAACTTATACAAAGACTTCTGAAACTAGAATCATCTTCAGATCCAAATTACTCTCAACAAATCCCTAAGGATCCTCTCAAATCCACAAGATCCTCTAACAAGCCTTAACTCTAGGATCCTCAAATCCTCAATCAATCAAAAATTTCCTAAGGATCCTCTCAGATCCATAAATTACTCATCCAACTCCTATCTTAGGATTCTCAATCTTGATGAGATCTAACTTACTCTAGATCTCTCAACTCTTCTCAACTCTCGAGATCTATTCTTAGAAGCATATCTGATTAAAATAAAATCCACTCATACATTCTAGATCTCCTATTAATCTTAGGAAATCACAATAAAATTCTTTTAGGGAACCAACTCCCTAGGAAAATGAAACACCCCCTAGGTCTAATCAGATGTACAATATTTTGGAGGTAGAATTCTCCTGCATCATTCACTCTGATATAGGGAGGGACAGGTGTGATAAATCTAAAGAAATGTATTCACCAGTTAAATCCTGAAAAATCTCTTCCTAAAATGATAAAATAATTATTGACAGACATATCTATGACTTGAATGTTGGAGGTGGTTCTAATTTTTGTATGAGCACACGAGACCAATGTTGCACTTTTGATTTCTCCAATTTTAACTTCTTGTTGACTATTATAAGACAACATACTCTTTGAGTTTTTTGTTTGTGCATGAAAGAACCAATTCTTCCATGATAATGTTTAATGACATAACATTAGGACCTGACCAGTCATCAATTAGGAAACAATGGGAATTTTTATCCATTATTTTTACTGATACATAGAAGGAGGATTTTTAACATAACTCCTAGGGTTATATTCACCTACTTTATTTATATAATTTTATTCTTCGGCTAAACTAGCTATGGTAGAATTTTTACTTTATATAAATTCTTTCATATGCCTATGTTTCTCTGGGATGGTGACCATATCCAGTAAATATGCATGTACTTTGATTGTAGCTAGCTTCTTGAGTATATTGTATTTAGAAGAAGAAGGAGAAGAGGTAGAAACATCTTGGATTTGTGTACCCTTGGTAACCTGAGGATTTGTTTGTCGAAAGGATGAACTCAGGGAAAAAGTAGTCTTAGGAGGACCACCCTTCCCTTTGTTTGTATATGATTTATTCCTTGTATCTACCATCATAACATCCTCTTTTGGAGGCCAATCTAAGGAAACAATAATTGTATCATTTTTTTGCCTAAAAAATCACCATAATTTGAAAGCTCTTTTCAAATTTTTCTTTGTTATTAAAATTAAAGATGTAGGTATTGTATCAAGCATGCCCATTGCTCTTTATAACATTTGTAACATGGGACAACACACATACCAATGTGCAAAAAAAAATTAGTATCTAGTTACATATCCAAGTATTTGATTTGAACTTATTAACTATGAATTTCTCATCGAGTTTACTAATTTTAGATTTTAAAGTTGTGGAGATAAAATCCCCTAACTTTAAACAATATTGAGGGTAAAAGGTTGTATTTGTGGCTAATTAACCTTTAATAATGATCCATACTAACCATAAATTCTTTCTTCGACATCGAAATGACTAAGACAAACAATTGTAACATATAAATAAGCATTGCAAGGCAGTGTAGCCCCTGCCGAGTTGGAATGGGAATAAATGCGCAGGTATGGAGGGACCATGGGAGAATGAGAATCCTGAAGTACCGAAGACACATGAAAACTATGGTGGACACGTGCCAAGCAACAAGCGAGACAGGTGGTATCCATGTATAAAAGGACATGTGGCACTCTACGACACGTCATCCATAAGATGTTAGGCTGCTACATGACTCTAGTAGAATGTCACTCCAAGAGTTTTCCTTCCAAGACAAATAGAGTTCCCCTAAATCTCAGAGCCCCAAATATCCGGAGCCCCTAATTCTTGAATTAGTTAATGATAATATTATATTAATATCGGGTCAACAAGTAATTAGCGAGAAAGTCACTTTGTGAGAAATTTTTTCCATCGCTAAATATGGCCAGGGGAGTTCTA
>JASDQU010685524.1:0-16177 GCA_032191745.1 Picea mariana | reverse complement strand
TATGGGTCTGGTAGGCTACTATAGAAGGTTTATAGCCGGATTCTCAAGGATAACTCATTTTATCACTTCCTTGCAAAGAAATGAGAAGAAGTTCCAGTGGACTGAAGAATGTGAGAGCATCTTACAGCAATTGAAGCAGCTGCTAACCAGCGCTCCAATCCTAAAGTTTGCATATCCAAATAAGGATTACGTAGTGTGCACCGATGTGTGTAAGGAGGGACTGGGAGGAGTTCTTAGCCAAGAGGGTTTTGTAGTTTGTTACAAGTCCCGAAAGTTGAAGGAGCATGAGAGGAATTATGCCACTCATGATTTAGAGCTGGCAGCAATCATCCATGCCTTGAGGAAATGGAGACATTACCTCATGGGAAAACGATTCGAGTTGAGAACAAACCATAACGGTCTGAAGTATTTATTTGATCAGCCGACTTTAAATGTCAGGCAAATCAGATGGTTGGAGTTTCTGTGTGAATATGACTTTGATATCAAGCATATCAAAGGGAAAGAAAATAAGGTGGCTGATGCACTCAGCAGAAAAGCACACGAATTACATGCTACATCCATTAGCATGTACAGGACTGAGATTAAAAACAGAATTTTGGAAGCTGCAAATGTTGATTTGCAGTATAGAGGTTTAGTAACAAAGCTACAGCAACATGAGAGACCATAGACCAAGGAAAGTTACACCTTGGGAACTGATGGCTTACTTTTGCATAAAAACAGAGTGTATGTACCCAATGTCCGAGATTTGAAGCTAGCAATTCTGAAAGAAATGCATAACATGGCTTATGCTGGACATCTCGAATACCAGAAAACTGTGGCAGCAATCAAAAGCCATTACTTCTGGCTGGGTCTGAAGAAGGAAATCATTGAATACATCGCCAGATGTATGGAGTGCCAGAAGGTTAAGGTTGAGCATAGGCACCCAGCAGGGTTGTTGCAGCCTTTACCCATTCCTGAATGGAAATGGGACGTGGTAACAATGGATTTTATCACCGGACTACCTAGAATAAGAAAGCAACATGATTCAATCATGGTGGTGGTGGACAAGCTTACTAAAGCTGACCATTTTATTCCACTGAAAACCACCCACAGGGCAGCTGATGTTGCAGATATCTTCTTAAAATAAGTTGCACGCTTGCATGGAATTCCTAAGACAATTGTGTCTGATAGGGACCCGAAATTCACTTCAAATTTCTGGAAAGGACTGTTCAAAGGATTCAGAACGAATCTGAAATTTAGTACAATGTATCATCCTGAGTCTGATGGTCAGATAGATAGGGTGAACAGAGTAATAGAAGAAATACTGAGAATGTATGTGATGGATAAACCATCAAGGTGGGAAGACTACCTACATTTGGTAGAATTCGCCTACAATAACGGGTATCATGCATCATTGAAGATGAGCCCATTTGAAGCACTTTATGGAAGAAAGTGAAACACTCTAGTGAGCTGGGATAATCTAGCTGATAGAGCAGTCATTGGGCCTAAACTGCTCAAAGAGATGGAAGATCAAATGATAAAAATTAAATAGAATCTAAAAGCTGCCCAAGATAGGCAGAAAAGTTATGCTGACAGTAACAAAACCCATAGAGAATTCAAAGTGGGTGACCATGTTTTCCNATGTTTCATTGCTTAAGAAATATGTACCTGATGTTAATCATGTTATCGATTGGAATGTGATTCAGGTGGAACCAGAAGGTGTCCTTCAAGTGCATCCTGTGCGTATATTGGACAGGAAAAGCAAACAACTTCGGAATTGAGCTATAGAGCTTGTAAAGGTCCAGTGGACCTGGTACGGTCCTGAGGACGTGACATGGGAGCATGCAGATGCTATGTGTGCAGAGTACCTGCATCTTTTTGAAAATTTTGAAAGGCTTGTAGAGACACTGTAAGTTGCACTGAGGACAGTGCAGAAATAAGGGGAGGGGGATTGTAGTTTCCCCAAGGCCGAGTCCTGTTGTAAATCATGTTCTGAAAGAAATTGTAATTATGTTTTATAGGTTGGTGAGCCAATTTTTTATAAGCTAGTGGCTTATGTGTTCGTTAGGCCAGGAATCCTAAGTGTTGAAGGCCAGGAGCCTGTTTTTGTATATGTAATCACGCAGAACAAATTAATAAAAATTTGTAAACACCGTCAGGTGTAGATCGACCACGATGAATGAGAGAAGGGGGACTGAAGGAAAGGGATTAGGAGCTGGAAGGTGGGAAAAGGGGCTAAGTGTTAAGCCTAGGGGGCTTCAGCCTTGGGAATAATATTTTAATATTATTCCAAAAAGGCATGAGCATTTCATGTTTTATCCTAAGTTCCTAACCATGAGGAAGGGGATGTGTGCTGGATAAACGCATGCAGTTTCCAGGGTGACAAGTTTCATCCCCGACCCATGAAAATAAAATGGTGAAGATAAGACGTGATCAGGGTTCTCCTCCATTCCACTCGACGGCTTGAGTGGATATGGCCTCTGAGCGGTATGACGGATCCAACCTCTACAGAAAAACCTCATACATATTCTGAACTGAAAAAAAATGGTGTTCGTCTAGAGAATCCATGTGTATCCTCTATCTGAGATTGAGCTTGTGCGTAGGGTCTCTATCCCAAAGTCATGATCGTGAGCCATTTGGCCATTGTTGAGCCTGTAGGAAAGCTGCGTCAGTTTTCCCTGTTGATTGTTGTGGCCACGCAGTGCTGGACTGCGTGTGGCTTTTTGGCCAATGGAGAAACACTCTCTCTAGGAGAGAGAGTGTACAGAGGAAGGAGAGAACTCCTAGAAGGAACCTTGTANTAGCAGCCGAAGGACTGTCCAGGTGACAGAGAAGGTGTATACTCCTGGGGTGGAACAGGCATGTGGGGAATGAGGGTCTGTGGGCAGTGAGCGTGAGAGGTTCCTGGGAGAGAAACCCATCCTTGTGGTTGTGTGTTGTTTCCCTGTAACCTTGGCCTAGCCTAGGATTCCTTGTCTTGGGGTGGAGCTTAGTCCCAGCTCCGGGGTGACCCACTATTAAGCTGATGAGTAGTGCGGTCTAAGGATGGGAGGTTCGTGGAAGGCCTGCACTTGGTTGGTGGAATCTACCACTATTCAAAGATAAGTACCAGATGATGCTTTAATTATGTTTATGTTTATGTATCTCTGTGTATTATAATCATCATGTATTCTACTGTGTATATGAATTGATGTTAAATAGTATTGATTGTTGATTATGGCAGTAAGTCATACGATTACTCTATGTTGAATGTGTTTAACTTGTTTTGAATGCATGTGATTAATTGTGAGTGAGAATGTTGTTATTCCACGTAGTAACACCTACACAGTAATGAGTGAAAAGTGGTGCTACATTTTGTCTGTGAGCAGCAAGCCCACTTTGCAGAGGTTGATCTGTAATTTCTCTCCAAGAATAGGGCATCTTTGTAACATTCCTATCCAACTGAAATATTTGTAAGAACTAAAATATTTGTAATATTCCTATGATAGTTCAGTATAGTAGCAACTGATATATTTGTAACATGTCTATCCAGTTGATTGTTTTTTGGCAATGATAAAATATTTTGAAGGTTTTTATTTTTATGGATATTCTTGCATATGTATTTACAAGTCTGTTCACCCTTGAATCTGTTAGGACTGAAATGACAACCTAACGAGGATGTCAATCCTACTGCTTTTTTATAGATGTGGTACTCCTCTTTAATTTTTTCCTAGGGCATGTATAGTTCAAATCTGGGACTCATATAAAGTTCTTCGTATTGACTTAAAGCAATACAAAACTATAGAAAATGTTTTTTTTTTTGTTTTTTGAAATAAAGGTTCCTGGAAAATAGGACCAGGAATCACACACATCAAACATTCAAATTAAATAAACACAATTTCCCAACATCCAGCATAGTTCAAGATAAATATTTATGAGGACATAAAAATAAAAGAAGATGACCGACATGCATAAAGAGAACTAACTTTGCATTATGAAAATAGGGTTACAAGGCACCATCGAGAAGGTTCCCGAAATAGTTTTCTTTGAAATTTCTCAAAAAATAATAATGTTTGTTACATATTCCTTGAAATTTAAATGCATTTGTTATTTAGACTAGGATTGGGGCTCCCGTAGACCATAAAATAAATAATTACAAGAAATAGGACTATAGAAAGAAGAAGTGGGCAACAATAGATAGCAAGCTTGAAAAGAAGAAATTGGAAGTTATCAGTCTTTGGTTAGACATTTCTATTTGAAGAGGTAGAATAATTGGATTGATAAAGAAAGCATGATGTGATCAGCATAGACTTACTATGATGGTATCTCTCTTCCCCTTTGATATTTTCTTTCTAATGCTTTTTTATTGTTCTCATCGACGGTTACTAGAATTGTGCCAACTGTTTGTTGCCCTTCGTCGATGAGCTTGTCAATTTCCCTTTGGAGCCATTCTTCAATGTAGCTTTTCATGGGGGGCATGTTTATCTCATGCCATATTTTTATGTTGAAAAGATTTCTTTCTAATTCCCTTAGATCGATAGAAAGATTACGCAGATCCTATTCAATTTCTTGATATTTTACTGAATAGTCCACTAGCCAACAGTCCACATCATTCTCATCATATTCAAGGATGTCGTAAAAAAAATTTAAAGACAACCCCTTAAAAATATCAACGTTTTCATCGAAGGATTGCTTGGTTAAGAACAAGGAATTGAGGATTAATTTGGGGTCTTGGACCCCTTGGTACTTTCGGCTAAGTCTATTTCGATCATCTTTCTAAATAATTCTTCTTTCTTTGATACGACTTATTCATATGATATGACAATGATATGTAGGTTCTTAAATTTGTCTTTCCAACATGCATTTAATTGTTTGATCCATTTTGGGGAGGGGAGATCTTGTTCTCTTCTTCTCATTTCTGTCATGTTGGTGACATTGATGCCAAAAGGGACGACCACGTCTAGATAGAAACCTACTTCATTTTTTAAATTCTCCTACAAATATTCCTAGAAGGCATGTTCCCTCGTTCCAAAGGAAGTTATAATTTTTTATGTTTCCCAGGATTCAGTGATTAGCTCCATTTTTTTCTTGATATTCTTCTCCACATAGCCTCTACGTGATGTGAGGAGGTTGGAGGATCCTTTTAACTTGGCTACAGGGGTGGAAAACACGGTTATTGCTAAAGGAATGGAAAGCAATGGGATAGGAATCAAAGCTTCCTCCAATTCCTTGATTCGGTCCTTCAGTTTGGCATTCTCCACCTCAAGGCCTCCAATGGAATCATCAAGATCATCTTTGTTTGCTCAGTGCATTCGAGAGATTCTGGATGGATGTATGTTCCTAAAGTTAATTTCTAAATGACATTTCCTTTCTTATTTCTTACATCTCCCTTTTCAATAATTAAATTTTTAGATTCATTGTAAAAAATAGCACTTTGGAATACGAAGGATTCATCTTCGTAAAAAATATAGGTCTCATCTATTTCCATTAGGGGATTATGGTGGATCATGTCCCAGGGTTGATCAACATTGGGGAATATGTTTTCGAGATCAGTATCAAGTTCCATTTCTTCACTTTCAGTTCTGGTCTCTTCCTCTTCTTGCACAACGTTTTTTCTCTTCTTCCTCACGAGAAACTTGTGAGAACTATCAATTTTACCTGGAGGAGGGTTCTTATCTCCTCCTTCATTTGAAGTGGGTTGTTGGAGCGATGCTCCGGGATGTCGTACTCTTGAGAGTGGAAAATGGGGATTGGACACTCTTCCCACCAAGGCCTTTTCCCTATTGCTTGTACAATTCATTGGTGCTTTGCAATGTCTCTAGGTCGCCAGCTTCAGGAGCAGGAGTGTTCTCGTCATTGTCTCTGTCTTTGTTCAAGAGTGTATGGATAAAAGAATTGTTGAATCCAACTGCTAGTAAATGTTCTACAAAAATCCCATTAGGGTCGAGCCCTCTCAGTATTTCAGCATATCTTAGGTTCAAGTTGTTGAAATGGCCTATGAGTTCGTCAATATTATTAACATTCCTAAACATGAAGTCCCCAACTTTCCAAGGTAGAGGAATGAATTTTGTTTTTCTCTTCTCATGGAAAAGATGCAACCAGTAGTTGTATTTCCTTGCTATTTCTGTAACAAACATTTTTTCTATAATGTGACATGGAAGGAAAGAAGGATTTTTCTTGGAGCCAAAAATCATTATTACATTGTAATTCTCCCTTTGTTCAAGTTTTCCCTTCCTATCCAAAAACTTGGTTGCCTGGTCAGACATCCAGGGAGCATCATTTCCTAACAATAAATCTTTTACAACTGAGACAAAGTCATTAAAAACCTCATAAAAACAATGGGATGCCTTGTGCCTCCATAAGGCCTGGTATCAGAAGGTTATTGGGTTGAATTCACAGTTTACCTTCTTGGACACAGACAGTTTTGGAAATGGATAGCAATGCGCTATCGCAAAAACCAAGTAGGATGACATATAAAATTTCTTCTCATGTTTGAATCATGACAATTGGGAACATATTTCAATGGAAATAATATTCCCCCAATAAAAAATGGCTTGTTCCTTGACTGAGAAATACAAAATATAAAGAATCATGCGGGAAATGCTTGTTGTGGATTCCTATCCCGTTATCCTCATAAAAATCCAGGCAATTTCCCATAATTTATTTCTAAATGAACTAACTTCAAACCTTGTGATATCTTCAGGAACTGTCTTCAGGTCTTCCAGGAACTCGGGTAAAAGGTCCAACACGTTATCATGATTTTTTAGGAACTCTTTCCATTCTTCTCCTCTGAAGGTCAATGTTGTCTCCAACAATCTCAACATCTTGCAGAAGACCTGAGGTGACAAAGAAACAGGAGGGTGGTCCTGCAATGGAATAATTCTTTGGCTTGAAATATATCTCTCAGCGCACCAAGAGAACACCTCCTTACAATCAAAGAATTCAGGGACACATCCTGCACAAGCAATTCTAGAGGTCCAAATTACTTTGTTTTGGGAAGAAGGGGATGAGTATTAAGAATATGCCCTAGACCACTAGAATTTCTGGCCCTCACACCTGAATATGTTCAATGTATCTCCATAGAAATTTTGTCGAGCTCCCATCATAAGTTGATGAGAATGTTTGTGTTGGTCCTAAGTTTTGCACATGACTGCTAAAGGGAAAAGCTAGGCCACCTATCAATTTAGAATGATTGCTTCTTTTAACTTTTTGTTGGTTGGTCAGAGGGTTATTCTATCAAGACAAAGGCAAGTTTGGGTTGGAAGAATGATATGGATGAGGGCCCTCCTTGGCTGATGGCACACTAATGACTGACCAGTGAAATAATAGAAAATAGAGGGAAACAACAAACTACTCAATGAATAATCTGCTGCAAGAAGTTCAATACTTAAAATATCATTTCAAGACATCAAACATGTATCAAAACACAATAACCGCCACAGATTGCAGAAAACAAATCTTCACCAAAACATTAGTTGTTTGACAGGTTTCATATCAGTAAAAATAAGTCATACAATAGCTAAAAGGAAATCAAATGCACGTTGCACAAATAAAAAATTGTATTCACGATAAGAATGAAAACATATGAAGAGTTGAAAGAAAACATTGTCATCAAGAGTATGTTCACCGAGTATAGAGATGTAATCCATGCATAAAACGGGTCCAACCAACCTGTTGTATTGTTATTCTTTCCTCAAAAAATCCGACCTCTACAATATCCAAAAACTAACTGTTTAAAAGAGTTGCATAGGCTCTCGTCCCTGGGGGAATGAGACCTAAATTTAGGGAAATGTTTGTAAATCAAATAATTAACTTCACTAAGAAACTAGACTTAATCATCAAGAGTGGTTCTTATCACACACAGAAAACCAATCTTGCATCTAATCTAGGAAAATGTTGGACTTAATCAAATAAAACTACTACTGTCTCTATGACAGAACTGATGCATGTGCTAGAGGAACTAAGTGGCCAAAAATAGGCCTCAGAGTGACAGAGCAGAGCTCTCTGTTGAACGATGGCATGTTTGCGAACTGTTGGAGGCCACTAGAGATAACCAACTGCATGAGCAGAGCTTGTTGAATTGTTTCTAGAACTAATCTGCATTGACCTGTGACTGAGACTTAGCTCTTTGTTTATTCCTAAGCTTTCGGAAGCCAAGCACACTCTGTATTTACCCCATCAGCTGCCATATGTACCTGTGAAATAGCTTCGCTGGAATGGTTTTCAGCCCATTGGACATGAGGGGAGACGTGGAGGAGAGAATCCAATCGGGAGACAGAATGAATGGATGCGAAGGTAGATGACGTGTGAAGGCAGATGTCAAAGTGAGAGGAGGTGTGAATATGATGGAGGTATCAAGAGTATGGAGTTTCCAACATGTAGTGAAGAACAGGTGGTGAAAGGCAAGAGGGGGCGATATTGAAAAACAACCCGGGAGGAACTCAANGGGGGGGGGGTCTGAGTTCATAAGAAACCGCCACGTTAGGTAGGGCCCACGGTGGGAAAACTACTTACTCAAACTTCCCCCCACCGTTAAAGATAGAATGGTCGGGAGGGTCTGAATTGTGATAAAGACCATTGATCTAGAGAGGTGGGCCACCACCAATGGAGATCAGCATGGGGGTTAATGGAGGACAAGTGTCAGGTGGTGAGAGGAGAAAGACTAGTGAGTGGGATGAGTGGAGGTGACGCAGTGATCTAATGTCATTCAAGCACATGATTATAGGAGTTGTTGAGATTGGTTTGGATTCAGACCGCCTTTGGGCTTGCAATCTACCACAAGCTGCCACGTACCCTTCCAAAAATACCATGGTTCCAATTGCAGGAACGCTTAGGAAAATTAACGCTCGATCAGTTTACATCCCTGCAATGAAGCGTGGTCGTCGATCTGATGATGATCTTTGATTCAGGTGATAATTACCTGCTGCAAGGATCAATGGTTCTCGTTGACTTTGGATCAATGGTCCAAATTCACTTCAGACTTTCGGGCTTCGGGTGTTTTGAATGTGAAACATGAAAAATATCTCGGAGAAAAATCTATGAAGTGAATGATCTATCGCCATGTTTCATGATGGATGAATGGTCTAGATTCTCTTCAGAAGTCTGGGTTTCAGGAGTTTCAAATGTGAAGCGTGAAAAATCTCCCAGAGGAAAATCTCCAAAGTGAAAGATCAGTTTCCACGTGTCCCCTCTGATGGATGGTCTAGATTTACTTCGGGAATTTCGGTCTTTAGCTCTTCAGGACTTTCTAATGTGAAACATGAAAATATCCTAGAGGAAAATCCGAAAAGTGAATGATCTGTTGTTGCGTGTCGTGATCGATGAATGGTCTAGATTTTCTTTGTAAATCTAAGCTTCGAGATTTCAAGAGTTTATGAATGTTATGGTTGGAAAACTCCTGAAGGGAAATCGTCGAAGCAACATGTCAGGTTCCCAGGACTTCATCTCTTCATCTCTTCAGAGGATTTTGGGTCTTTAGGAACTCAGTACTTCAAACTTGATATTAAAACCCACGTGATTCTGGAACCCAAATGGACGAGAGTCGTTGATCTATTTGACCTGATGGATCTTTGTCTTCGAAAACTAACTTGTCTATTCCCACAATCTAAGCCCGAAATTTGTTGCTCTGGATTGCTTTGTCGTGTGCATGAGCATTTCCTATGCATAGAAAAGGCTTGGTAGACCTGCAGTCAGCTCAATCAATGGTGCATGTGATGACAAGCATTCTAAAACAAATATGACATGTATTTTATCCTTCCATAAAAACAGAAACGAAAATGCGCGAAGACTCAAAAATGAATAAGGGACAAGACACTCAGTAGTGGGAAACTAACTTAAACCACCATAAAAAGGAAAGATATATGAAGGCATAGGGAAAATAGAGGAGAGGCAGGGGATGCAAACCTAGGTTATAACATTGGCTCCAACTAGGGATATCTCATCCCTGTGAGGTGCTAAGAATTGTAGATCGATGCATATAGATTAGATAACTTTTCTTACCTTTCATCACTTACCCTCATTTCTGTCTATCAGCTCTGCATATCTGTTACTATCCCTCATCCATGCATTTTATTGAATTAAAAACCAAGACTACACCCCAGTGCCTGCATTGGGCTATGGATTCTTTACTGAAACTTGAAAATGAAACTAAACCCTAGTTCCCTTGTTGGGCTATGGAGTCTCTTATTCAAACAAGCTATTGAAAACCAACATACTGAAAAACAAATTGCGAACTAAAAATTAAATTCTCAAACTACGATCTTATTCTTCTACTACCTACTCTATTCAGCTCAAAACCAACACAATCATGTGTAATTTCACTGATCCAGGATCTTTTCATGAGGTGACTTATTAAAGAACTGTATTAAATGAGCATAAACAAAAGTACACCATAAAGAAGGAAAAGCTCAAAAGGAAAGAGACATAATCATACAATATGAACAGAAAGAACTTGATAATGGAGTTCGTCCCTGGTGGACTACGTCTCCAGGTCCTTCTCTCAAATGGGTAGGTCTTTTTATTGACTCCACAAAAGAATTGGGCAAAATACATAAGTATACCTCATTTTGGATTTAATACATAGAAGCTTTGCTCACATCATAAAACTAACACCACCACTGTGTTCATGGAATCATTTTACCTAAAAATGATTCTCTCCATGCCTCAATTCGAGTCGGACACTTTCAGGCTTGCAGGACACCCCTGCCTCGGTTTTCGTGCCACTGCTCTACAATTAATGACGGAAAAATCTCAAAATCTGTGCCAAAATCTAGAAAACTATGCAAAAATCCATATTGTATGGATGCACTTAGATTTCCCCTTCTTTGTGCTCTTGTGTGTTTTCAAATGCATTGCCCGAAACCCCCTTATATACAAAAACTGGGTGGTTATGTCACAACTAAGGTGGTTGGCATGGTGCTTAGCAGAGGCTAAGTTTAGAGTTTTTTTGGTGAGGGTTTCGAGGCCAAATCCCACGGACCTTCATTTTAACACATGGATTATAATAGTTTTGGCACGCTTACTAAAAATGGCAGAGGTTGTCTAGAATGGCGGAATGGATAATTAACTGGCGGAGAAAATGGCGGAAACATGTGCTAAAGATTGGCGGAAAGGCCATATTTGGAGGTGGTTGAGTTCATCCCCTAGACAGGAAAAATAATAGGGTTGCATAGTTTAAAACATGTGAACAAGGGATGGGCCGAAGGCCGAGCCCCTCCTTTTGGCGCATTAGTGCAGACTTTACATTTAAATAATAATTCAACCATATTACAAACAAGTAATATTGTATGGCCTAACGGTTAATGCGGACTTGTGGGGCCTTTGGGATGTTGAGAGGTCATGAGTTCGACTCTTGGGGAGTCAATAAAACTTTTTCATACCCATTGGAGGGGTGCCACGTGGCAGCCCATGATTGGGCCACATGGCACCATATAATTTGTCCATGAAAAATGCCACTTGTCACCACATGATTCGCCCATGAAAACTAACACATGTCATCACTTAACTTGCTCACATGTCTGCCATCCTTGCCACGTCATCTGGCCAACTCAAGTTGTGCCAAGTGTCACCCTTTTAGTGGTTCCACATGTCACTTTGACTTTTTCCTTTTTGACCAAGTTTGACTAAACTTTGACCGCTTATAACTTTTTATCTATAACTCTGTTTGACGAGCCATTTTTGTCGTTAGAAATATTGTGACACGCTCTTTACGATTCTACCCTTTTCACTGAGTTCTAGGAACTTTGAATGTTTTCCCTTTTCTACCTGTTGAATCCATTCTGATTGTTCTGATTTTCTTTTGTGCATTCTGAGTTATTCTTAACCTTATCTGGATCATTTTTGGATCACGCCTTCCCACTGAGAGATTTTTGGACCACCAAAAGATTTCATTAATCAACTAGTAAGTGAGGGGATTTCTCCCTCACTCTTTCCTTCTCGATCTGCCATGCCTTGCTGGATTGTGTACCATTTAGGCATACTCGAAGATAAGTAATTCCATTCCTGTGTTAAGTCCTCAATCCTCAATCTAGGATGACATCTTCCTCCATATGCTTCTTGACTTCTTGGTTGATCTGTTGAATCCCTTGAATGAACTTGCGGGTTGTATCTCTCTCCCTAATATCTTTCCCATACAGCAAGTCCACATGAATCTTAGGTAAATACCCAAGACAAGTCTCAACTGGTGAATCTTGAGTGAAAGCATACATGACTTGATTATACATAGAATGGACATACAATAATTGATCATCCCATGACCTAGGATGCTAGCTACAATATCCTTGAAGCAACTGGACCATTGTATTGTTTACTATCTTTGTTTGTCTGTCGACCTGTGGATGGAAATCAATGTTCCTCCCCATCATGATGTCCATTAGCTTCCACAATTTTTTCCAATCTTCTCCTAACAATTGAGACTCTCGACCGGAGATAATGAATGTGGACAACCTGAAATGGACCCTTACATATTGGGATAACAAAAGAGCAACCTGCTTGTTATACATCCTATCCACTACTACACCTAAGTAGACATGACTCATACTAGACATGGGTAATCCCCTTACAAAATCCATTGAGAAACTTTCCCAAGGATAAGAGGAAATAGGAAGTGGTGTGTACAACCCTAGACTTTCAATAGTGGGCTTACAAAAGTACAACACACATTCCTTTACAATAGAGGTTACAAATATTTTTCTTCGAGGAAAATTCCATCCCTGTAAATACATTACAATTCNACAAAAGATTCTTCAGTTACATGCACTTCCTTTTAGGAAGGAAAGCGAGGTTTACTCAAATTGTGGAGTAAGTTGTCATGCAAACAAAACTACTTCACTTGCAAACCCTGGAAGATCCCACATACATCTTCGAATATTTCATCATTAGTATCCCATCCATCATTATTGATATGAGCTAAGGAAACATTCTTCAAAATAATAGATGTAACAGTAGGAGATCCAAAAAGCATGTTTGTTCTTATAACATTGGTACTGGAACTGGTCTCAAACGTGTATGGTTGTTGAAGGTCAGGTAAGGCAAGCATTGGCACAATGTCAATATTTGAAGTGTCGAAGGTCTTATGTTGGATTCCTTCCCATTGAAAGATCCGTCTCATCTCAAGAAATTCATTCTTATCTAAAGGATCAAGAACATTAACAACATCAGACCTGTCATGGAATTCCCCCTTTACAATCGTGAGTACAAGATTCTTGTTAACATTTATAACTCTCTTTACTTGGCTTGAACTAGAAAGTGTTGATTTGTCCTTTATGCTATGAGCTTTAATGATATATTCCACTCCATCTTTTGTAATATGGTATTTGTTTTCCTTTCGAAATAAGATATCTTGTCTATCATACAGATAGGGACTCCCTAATACAATACTACATACATCCAAAGGGACCACATCTAGATCCACTTCATCTATCATCTTAGAAGAAATAACAAACCTCAACCTACATTGCTTAGTGACATTTAACGTTGCTTTATCAAATACCCAATCGATAGGGTAAGGTTTACGGTGAGGTCTGGTGGTTAATCCCAACTTCTTAACAAGTGTCTCTAATATTAAATTGACTTGGGAATCCAGATCAAATAATGTGTCTATCTTTGTATGTTTCGATACAAATCTTATGTGGAATAGTGCACTTCTCATTTTATCATCATCATGTGATTCATTTAAATAACTGGAACACGCATAAAAGGAATTTTTACCTTGCATCCCAATTGTTGTGATCCTTTATTTGTCGCCTGAATCAGAGCCAAGATCATGTTTCACTGTAGCAATGGTCTTTGGCTTCCCCTTGTCTCCAAACTACTTTGGCCTTAAATCTAGATGTAGTTTCCAACAGTGTTCTTCATCATGACCAGTTTTCTCGCAATGGCCACAAGAGGGTTTTCCTTCTTCCTTCTTTTCTGCAGCTGTTTGCTTGTCCTTCCCATTTCATTTTCCATTGAAATGGTTTTTAGAGTGCTTGAATGGATTTTCCTCTTGTCCATTCTTACCCCTGTTTTCAAGGTGAGTGGCTTGCACACAAACTTCATCAAGACTAGTGGGTTTAAACAATAGTAAAGTATGACAAATATAACTGTGAACTGTGCCAATATACTTCATTAACATTTCATATGAATCTAAAGGAATGTTTAGTGCAAGTGATTTCTTCCTAAATTCCTCTGTGAAACTTTGTACAGTTTGACCTCTACTCTGTCTCAAAATTTTCCATTCCATCATTGCTATATTATGTAAATACCCTAATGGATAGAACTGCTTCCTTATCTATATTTTAAAATCATGTTGATTAAGGTTGGTTGTCATTGATTTCAACCCTTGAAAAAAGCCCCGTAGCACAAAAATTAGGTAATGGACCCAATATTGTTTGATGTAAATATGACTCATTATTGTTTTCTCGTGATTGATAAGAAGTAAATATGGATGAAATCCAAAGTGGTCCCCTTATGGTGAAAGCCCTCACAGGAAGACACTTTGTGCAGTTAGAGAACCCATGCTTAATTGTGTAATAATGAGATGAAGGAAAGTGAATTTTTTAGGGAAAATATCCTAGATGGATAGTGCTTGTCATTTCATTTTTGGTGGCATGTGGAACGTCACATCATTCCTCATGGTTAGAGAGTTATGGCCATGAGAAGTTGGAGACCCCAGGTTTGGGTAATGGACCCAAGTTTGTTTGATGTGTAATGGTATGAGTTATGATATATTTTCAGATAATACTATTCTATATGGATAGTACATGTCATTCCATTTCTGGTGGTATGTATAACGTCACATAACTCCTCACGGTTTGAGAGTTGTGGCCTTACGAAGTTGGAGGAACCTCATATGTCATCTAGAATCCCCAAAAGGTCAAAGTAGTCAAAGTGGTTTAAGAGATTTTAAAAGGTAAATAATAAAGTGAGGTGATGAGTGTATTATAATTCAAAGTGAATACAAAATAAATTATTTCAATAATAAATTTAATGGAGAAATTAGAAGTGGACCCAACCCTAAAATAAAGAAAGTGGGCCAAGTGACCTAGAAGATGTTTTTAAGGAAGCTACTTGGAGAGTATAAATAAGAGGAAAGGCTCTCTCAATTGAATTACACTTGAGAATATTGAATATATATATGTGTCTGAGGTAACCAAGGATATCTAAACCATAATTCTGAGTGAAGGTGAAGAAAAGAAGGCCGAAATGCAAGGAAGGATAAATTCTTTTGATGGTGCTTTCTAAGGTATGTTATTTACAGGTCATCTGACCATTTTCGCTATAAATTTGTTTATATAATTATTCAGATGGTGAAAATGATATGCAAGTGAGAAAACATATCCAAGTATATGTGGTAAAAAATTCAGCTTGTAGGTCGTTGTATTTTGGGAGTTACACTCTGTGGAAAATAGGGTTTGTGGCCAGTCCTCAAACTAGTCAAAATCAGGTGTTTTGGGTAAAAATGTCATAACTTCTTCATAACAGATTCAAATTCATTGAGACCAATTGTATTGGTTAGGGTACCATCTTTAGTATGTTGTGTAACATTTTCAGATCAATTCATCAAATATGTTTTGTGGGGCATGCTCTACAAGGTCTCTCTCTAGAATAAGCCAGAATTCAACAAGGTATGCCATTTTTGCTATAACTCCTTTTCTATGAGGTTCCAAGTAGTGACACTTGGAGGAATTGCACAAAACACACTGAAGAACATTTTTTATCCGTTTCAAATATTATACATTACAGGTTCAAAGTTATGATTACTTCAAGTTAGGGTTGTTGACTAATCCAAAACTAGGCATGTGAGACTAAAGAAAAGTTTGATGAAAATGCTAGTCTCTTGTTTTTAAAGTTAAGGAAGGTTTGCAGGAATGTGTTCATATACACCAGGTCTATTACAGAGCTACAAATTAGATTTGGATGATGAAATTGATGAGGGATTTTGGTTGAGGTACATGTTGAGTACATGGTTGAGACAAGTAGTTGATTAGTTGGCACATACATGAGGTGTATTGATCCATATGGATATCAGTGGCCACCCACCTTTTTCAACTGGCTCAAAACAGTTTTCTGACATTTTTGGCAATTTACTATTTTTAGCAGTTTTAACTTCTGGGGCCATTTTGAGGGCCTAAATGAAGGTTTTTCGGTATCAATCTCCTCAATGATAGCCAAAGGAATAATTGATCCCCCAAAATGAATCTCCTCGATGATACCTTTCTAACGGGCTATCACACGCCTA
>JASDQU010685523.1:0-10988 GCA_032191745.1 Picea mariana | reverse complement strand
GAGCTTTCCGCTTATTAATGCCAACCTTTTCGAACATGTCTGGTGAGTTGTCACTAGTAAAAGAATAATTAATGTGCATTGGGAAGGGGCGAAGGTGGCGGGGATGGAGGGGAGAAAAAAATGCTTTCAAACTTTTTTGAATCCGGGAGTCCGTGAACCCGTGAAACTTTGAAGACTGGACTAAGTATGGAAAGGCGGAGCGGTCAGATGGAGTCCTCGTCGGTAGAGTGAGGCTTCTGAGTTCGAGGATTCTAGGGTCGAATTGTAGATCACCGAAGTATTAGATGCAAGATGTATACCCGAACACGGGGCATGAGAGTTCGATAACGCCTACCCACAAACTCGCGGCCATAAAATTGGCTAAGTATGCAAACGAACGACGATCGGTCGGACTGATGATGTGAAGATATAGATGGAGATGAGGATTTGTCAGTTTGCCACCCTAGGAACCCGCGAGCATAGAAACGCGACTAAGTATAGAATGGATAATAGAGGGGAAGAAGAAAAGGGAAAAACGGGTAAGTATAGAAGAGGAAAAAGAAAGGGAGAAAAGAACTTTATCCCTCACACAACAACACTTAGTCTGATAATTATGAAGCCATAGAAACAAATTAATTATGGGAAAAATATTCTCAGCTATGAAATATAGTTGGAGCTCGACAAACTCTGAATCAAGTTCAAAGAGATATTGTTTATATCTATTTCAACATTTTTTCATATTATTATATTTTAATAGTATTTTTGGTGGCCCAAATGTAAAACCATGTTCCAATTTGCATTTCTCAAGTGGAGATGTGTTTGTGAAGACACATTTCCTTGAACCACGGTGCAAGGGCAGGGAAAGTGCAACGTGGACTATTTGTTGAGCAGACATTTGTTGAAGATCAAGCAATGTATTTCCAAGTGCACGTATCATTTGCATAGTATCAATATCATTTTTTTCATGTTCTTTATGTATTCTTTTGAATGTACTTGTCATAGATTTGTCATGTACGAGGTACAATATGATGTTGTGGCATATGCATTGAGGACATATTGTGCGTCTGTATTTGCATTCTACATAACTGGCTGGTCCTTGGAGAAACTGTTGTTCCATATATGTAAAATTTTTCATTTAAGGAAGATTGTTGGTTGTTTAAGTGTAGATTGTATGCCTTGGATGTACTCATCTTCTATTAGATTTAGCTCTGCCAAGAAGTCTTGGAAGCTCATTAAGTCATCAAAGTCTCACTGTTCTAGAAATGCGAACAAAGATTTAGATTTCTCAATGAAAACATTGTCCTTCAAACTAATTGTCTCTACGATTCTTGCTGTTCTCATTGGCAGCACAAGAAAGTTGTATCTGAAATGTGTTTTTTTTCGTTTTTTACAGCTTCTTGTATGATAATGTCTATGAACTTTGGCAAGCCCTGGATCCAAATGATTTGTGTTGCATGTCATGTATTTGTCCAGAAAATGCTCAATCTGTGAGTTGTTTTCATTTCCATATACCGATGCACTCTCTATCGACAATAGTGCATCATCATGCCCACTCCCTCTAATCTAGAATTCGGTCACAAAATAGTAGCCTGATAGTAGTCACAAAACAGTGTCTGGTCAATTCACTCACTGGTTTGTTCTTTGTTGCTTTCTCTTGTTTGTTTCAACTTTGCAAGGTTGAAGCCCTGCATCCCCAGTTGGACATGTTGTTGCATTTTTCACAGTTTGGATTCTGCATCCGCCATTGGAACTATGTTTCTGGCGTTCCACATTGACAGGCAAGTTTCAGTGCAAGGGTTGAACTCAAATGTATGGTTTTCAGGAATAGAAAATATGAGGAGAACATTTGGTTTCCTTTTTTATATCTCACTATGGGTGCAACAGAGGTGGGTTATGTGTCCAGCATTGACATTCAAAGGGGAACAAGACGTTTTGGAAGGAAACAACATGAAAAAAATGCACCAAACATATGGTTTTGACGAACAGAAAAATACAAGGAGAAAATTTGATTTCCTTTTTTTATATGTCACTATGTCTGCGATAGAGGTGGGATCTCTGTCAAACAACGACGTTCAAGAAAAATACCAAGACAACATCACACTTTTGTTTCTCTGGTAGTAGTAGTCACATACGAAGATGTTCTGCAAGATGATTTTGGCTCAGGCATTCCCAGTACTGAAAATTCTTACTTGCAAATTGGAAATAGAAAACAGCAACCAACGAACAGGAATGCAACCACAACACTGATACCTATCGGTGAATGGGGAATGACAGAAGCATAGTCCCAATCACAGATATAGAATCTCTACCATGCAAACTGCAACAACAGGTCCAACTATGGATGCAGGACCCCAACGTTGTAAATTTGAAGCAAACAAGAGAAAACAACAAACCAGTGAACAAGCACCAAGATGTCCAACTATAGTTGCAGGACCTCAACTTTTCCAAGTTGAATCAAACAACAACAAGCATCATCCAGCGAACCAACGAGAAAGCATCAACCATCCAACCAGTAATGTCGGTGAAGAACAATATTGCCCAAATTCACTGTAGACAATATTGTATCCAAAAAATCGAAGGAAAATGTATTGTAACACGCCTGTTAAGTAAACATTTCAGGCTGTGAGGCCTATCAGGTAAACATTTAAGGCTATGAGGACCGTCCAAGGGCATCCCACTATGTAAACATTTAAGAAAATTGCAGTTTGGAAGGTTGGGATTCAGCATCCGCGATTGGAACTGTGCTTATGTCGTTCCCCATTCACGGGTAAGTTTCATTGCCATGGTTGCATCCCTATTCGTTTTTTGTTTTTTCCGATTTGCAGTAAGAATTTTCAATACTGAGAATGCCTCATTCAAAATCCTCTTGCAGAACATCTTTGTATGTGATGACTACGACCAGAGGAACAAGACTGTAAGGTTGTCTTGGTCTTGTTCATGAGCGTCAATGTTTGACACAGAACCCACCTCTATCACAGCCACAATGACATATAAAAAAGGAAATCGAATTTTCTCCTCACGTGTTCTGTTCCTGAAAACCATACATTTGGTGCATTTTTTTCAGACTGTACCTCATATTTTTTTTGCATTTCTATTTTCCAATGAGAGAGGGTTCGATGTCCAAGACATGGAAGTGGGCACATGTGATTGGAAGGGAACAACCTGGAAAAAAATGCACCAAACGGATGGTTTTCAGGAACAGAAAAAATTAGGAGAAAATTTGATTTTCTTTTTATATTGCATTATGGTTGTGATAGGGGTGGGTTCTGTGTCAAACATTGATGTTCGAGAAGAAGACCAAGAAAACGTCACACTCCTGGTTCTCTGGTCATAGTACTCACAAACAAAGATTTTCTGCAAGAGGATTTTGACTTAAGCATTCCCAGTATTGAAAATTTGTACTTGCAAACTGGAAATAGCAAACAAAAAACAATGAATAGGAAGGTAAACATGGCACTAAAACCCACCTATCAATGGGGAACGATAGAAGCGTAGCTCCAATCGTGGTTGCAGAATACCAAGCGTGCAAACTACAACAACAGGTCCAACTGCAGATGCAGGACCTCAACCCTGCAAAGTTGAAGCAAATAAGAGAAACATGCAAACAACAAACCAGTGAACAAGAACCAAGAGGTCCAAGTGCAACTGTAGGACCTCAACTTTGCAAAGTTGAATCAAACAACAATAAGAACCATCCACCGAGCCAACGAGCAAGCATCAACCAGTGAACCAGTAATGTTGTTGAAGAACAATATTGCCCATATTCACTGCAGACAATATTGTATAAAAAAATATCGGAGGAAAATGTATTGTAACATGCATGTTAAGTAAACATTTAAGGTTGTGAGGCCTATTAGGTAAACATTTAAGGCCTTCAGGACCGTCCAAGCCCCTTGCGTTGTGTAAACATTTAAGAAAGAATGCAGTGTGGCGGGCCTATTTATGTACTTAATAATAAAAATGCCTAGGTACTTAATAATAATAAATAATAATAATAATAAGAATTACACTGAAGGTGTTTTTAAGGGGGTGGTTATATCCAAGCCTTCCTCATCTATCCATAGCCACTTGGAACCCGTCCCTTGTCCAATTGCCATTCGCCCTGGATTGTCCACCTGTCCTGTTACCGTTCACGAGAAATTATGTTTGTGTTTCTATTGTGTTATGTTTGTGTATGTGATTGTTCTGTGTATGTAGCCCATGGTTCCTAATAGACTGGTGGCTGTGAAGGACCTTCGGCCGTGTTCAATCAGATGGGCGAGGCCGAAGTCGTCGAGTCGGGCATTGTAAACACTATCGAGCATGATGTTGTTGGATTTCACGTCTCAATGAATCACCTACTGCTCGCAATCCTCATAGAGGTAGAATAGAGAGGAGGCGACACCTGAGATGATGTTGTATCTCTGCTCCCAATCCATAAATCCGTCGGTAATATCTCTATTGAAAATATGTTTGTCCAGGCTGTCGTTGGACATGCATTCATAAACCATCATCAGCTGCCCCTTCTCAAGGCACCACCCCAGCAACAACATCAAGTTTTGATGGCGAAGGCGGTTGATAACGTTGATCTTTGATATAAATTCACCTTTACCTCATTCTAAGTCTTTGGCAATGTGTTTTACGACAACAACAATTTTTCCTTTGGGAGAATCCCTCTGTAAAAAAATTTGAAACCAACTCTTCCTAGTTCGGCTTTGGCACTGAAATTATTGGTGGCCTTCTTCAGGTCTTTGCATCTAAACTCTCGAGGTCAGCCTAAAATGTTCTCTAACTTTCCAAATATGTTGCTTGTTGTCGCTGCTTGTGACTTTTGGTTCTTCAGCAACACTATAATCCTGGTCACTGCAACCAGTGCTAAGGGAAAGCAAACGGAAAATGCAATGATTGAACCTGTCGAATGATTGAACTCATATATCTCCCTGGAATTGATCTGGAATACTTATTTTTTTGGGTTGGCATTGACAATTTCTTCTTTTATGTTATTAGGTATATGAAAGGAGACATCAATGAGCATGTGTTCTTCTCCAACGAAGTTTATGGGACTTCTAGAGGTTTCGGTATCGATTCCTAATCAATGTTAAATTCATCGGTGGACAGTGGATGGTGTTCCTTGATGCCTTCGAAAATGAGCCCATTCAGTCCGCAGTCCAGCTTCCCTACTGATGCCGCTACAAAACAACGACATTCCTTTTTGACCAGCAGGTTTGGAGGTGTGCAGGATCAACCTGTTAATGTTAAAATTGAACTGGCCAAGATCAAGGGACTCCTCTGCGACATTTTTTTGATGAGTGGCCGAGATCAAGGGATTCCTCTACTCTTTCATGAACTAAATTAGATGAGGAGAGATCCAATAAGAACTCCTCCACTACCCAAATTTCCATTTTTCTTCCAATCACCTCTTCAGATTTCTCAGGATCCTCCAATTTCTGTTATCCTACTCATGGTTGCGAGTAAGTATCGATTTCTTTTATAAATTAAAATCCCCAAGGGTACGTTTCTCTCGTAACAGTTAGAGAAATAAGACTGTTTCCTTCACCGACTCCAAACTACCCCTCTGTTTTGTATGGACCCATGTTACTTTGGTGGCACTCCGCCAGTTTCGAACCTACAATGTAGAGATAAAACTGAACCTAACTTCACCGACTCCAAATTGCATATTCGTTGGCAGCCCCTATGTGAATCTCTTCCTGTAATTGCATATGCACTTGATTTAGGATGTCTATGGTTTCATTTGTTTCAAATAGTACGCTTAAACCTTGCATTGCATTTGTTTCTTACCATTGGTCTTGGTCTCCTTTGTTGGTCTCGGGGTCTCATTTCTATTAAGTTTTTTTACCACTCATTTCCACTATTATTTTAACAAAATATTTTTTTCCTTCAATGAAATATATGGACTTCATTGATTTGTAAGTGTACCTTTTTCAAATGCTCTTTAGCCCAGGGAGCTTCTAGACAATTTGTGCAAGTAATTTTATATTTTCTGTTTACCTCTAGGCTTTTGCACTATGCACAACCATAAAAAAAAAAAAAAAATGAGATTTAGATGTGGTTTTTTCTTTGTGTTTTGTAGCCAATATACGACAGAGACAACCGATGTGATGAGATCAAGTGTTGTGGGAAGGGTTCTCTAGTGATTTCCGTCGTTTGTTCATGACGAATGAGAAATTATCACCTGTTTTTACAGTTTTCATCGCCACATGTTTTTACAGTTTTCACCACCACCTGTTTTTACAGTTTTCACATATGTGATTTTTGTCCTCTGAAAAATTGCCATTTGTTTTCACAGTTGTCCGATCCAAATTCGAAAGATCCACCGCAGAGTGACAATCATAATTCCGTCTCCATCCAAATAACACAATCAACAAATTTCTTCGCAAGATTCAAAGAAATTTGTATGCAGTTGTTGAATCTTCCCACGACTACTATATCAAATGAAATTTACCGCTGGAATGGCCAATCCAATCATTTCCCTTTGCATTTTCCTACTACCGTTCACACCTGTGTTGAACAACTTAATTTTATGGTGGGATTAAAATTAATTGAATGCAAGACAAAGTTTGAGACGTGTCCAACAAGATAGGTAGTCGTTCGACACGGAAAGTATTTGAGCGATGGCAAAGCATCCTTCCACCCGTCAAAAAATCTTGCGGAGAATTTTGAGATGATAAATTACAATATGTTATATCTTGTCATTTTAAAGGTTAGCAAGGCAAAAATAGCGTGTAATCCTTCAGAACCCGAGTCTCCACACAACAATTGGAAAACACCGTAAAAAATACTTGTAACGACCCTGCTTAAATAGGTGTATATGATTATTAATTATAATTAATTTAATAATATAACTGTCCTAAAAGATTAGCTAAAACCAAAAATATTTCTTAAAATAACATTAACTAATTATTTATTAGTAATTAGTTATTCATGATTGTCAATGATTAATTTAAGTATTAATTAACTCATTAATTTAAGTATTAATTAACTCATTAATTAATAAGGTAAAGAAATAAAAGGAGGATAATAACCTATATTGTTAAACTAAGTTATGTATCCAACAAGGGATAACATATTAACTACATGAGGATAAAATAATAAAGGAGGGATAAGGGGCATTAACGGCGGGAGGATAAGAAGGTAATAAATGGGTTAGGTAGGGAGTAAATGAGGGGGAAGTCGGGAAGGAGGAATATGGAGGGGAAGGAGGTTGACGGGAGGACATTGGACGAGAGAGGAGCGATTGATTTTGGGGGCTCTGGATTTGCAGAGAGGAGTGGAGTTTTGGGAGTGGGATTGTATCAGTGCACCGGGGTTGCTGGAGGTTTTGGGCACGGGGGCCAGGATATCCATATGATATCCTGAAGCTAGGAAGTTACCTAGTTGGCAGGGAGGAACTAGGTTTTGGGCAGTGTGTTACAGTGCAACAACGGTCAAGAAAGTAAAGGACAAACAGAGGGTTATTAGCATCAGGTTCAGGTATTTCAAATTATGCATTTTTTTAATCTCTTATAAATTTTATTATAATTGATAAATTTGTAGGCGAATGTGCTAAATTGTAGAAATTTCTTGAATTTTTCTGTTATGTGGTAAATTAAATGGTTGTTTATTTAATTCGGCCACTACATTTGGTATCAGAGCGTCTTAGTTTGAAATCTGGGCCTATGGGCCAAGTTCCTAGCTCCAAGCTCTAGCTCCAGTCCCACCTAACCTGCAAACCAAACACACTATTATTTTGATAATAGATAAACAAATCTAAATATAAATAAACAATATGAATTGAAAAAGAATATTGCATTACACATCCTATAATTGTTAGTCGTGCATATTTTCTTAAATGAATTATATTTTGTATTTTTTTTTTACCTTCAGTAAAATTTTACTATTCACTTTAGGAAACTAAGAATTTTGTATTGCCTCTTCTTGATATATTCTAGCAACTTATTAAATAAGATTTTAAAATTTAAGATTGAGCAGAGTTCAAACTAGCATTCACCAGAAAATTTTGGGCAGAGATCTACTGACCTGGGAAGATTGTAGCTCAAAGGTTGCCACCGCCATTTCATGTAAAATTTATCCAGCCCCCAAATCTACCTCAACTAATATGTCAATCAAGGTGGATAATCATGTCAAATGGTGGATTCCTTACTTAATAACCAAAATATAAATACATAGACAAGCTCCCAAAAATCCCATTTTTTCACAAAACTGTGAAAAAGGAAAGCTGTGTTTAACACAGTCTCAGTCTGTGTGAAGTTTAAAACCAATGTTAATAAAAAGTTGTTGCTCCAAACGTGTTTCTCGAAGAGAACAAAACAGAAAAATTTAACCTACACATGATTTAACCTAGGATTATATGTTCTTTGCAGAAAATTTAAAAGTTCTATGCTAGGAGAAAAAAAAAAGAAAAGAGCCCACACAGGGCAAACACCGACCGAGTATTTTGGTGAAAGGAAATCCACCCCCTAGTTTAGGTTAATGGTTGTATAGAGACGTACCCGGCTTGTTTAATACAAACTATAGTCTGTGTGTCTGTTCGTTACATGATTTCTTTTCTCAAATATAAGTGCAAAAATTCCCTACATGATTTAACACAACATTCTACCCCAGATTGTTGTTTGGTTAAACAAATAACCATACAAGGTTTTCAAAGGAAAACTATAAGTCCCTCAAAGTATACTATGCCCAACAAAACTATAGACTTATCAGAACATGGTCTGCAAAATTGAACAAAAATATAAAAAAAGGCCATTAAGTAATCTCTCCCAAAAAGATTTGTTTGCCAACATAATGAAACTTTTTCATCAGGATTAAGCCCTGGATAACCAAAGGCCATAAAAGGGATTCTCAAAAGGTAACCCTTAGTACATTCCTTCCAATGAAATTACAGAGACTATCGTAAACTGTGGCCTACAAGAAAACAAAAACGCAAATGACGACAACACAGTTCCTCGAAAACTGATAATTTACCTGGAAAAATTTAAGACTGAGCCCTAGAAAAATACATACTTGATACGAGAAAGTCGATTATGGGCATTGAGCTCATCGTTATAGCCTTTGCTTGATCCACGTCAACTTTACTTATCAGAATTCTTGAATTGGCCTTTTGTATCATGCGTTTCCACATCTTACAGCCACATCACCTCCGTTCAGGAGCATCTGACCAAAATGCCATACACCGTGCCCTTGGCCTATCCTTCTCAATTGAGACACATATTCTGATACTTTCTTGATAGCTTGAACCTGATCAATGAGAAAGTTGCCCGATGAAGAAACCCAAAACAATAGGATATATGATCAAGTCAACAAGCTCGAGTACGAGCTACCCTCAGATTTTGAGGATGAGGAGATTGATGAAGATACTGCATTCGGTGGCGATTATGATCATTCAGAAGAGAAGCATATTGCTAAAGGAAGGGTAAATGTTGGCTGCCAAGGAAAGCAAACTTCACGATTAGATTTAAACAGTGACAAGGAAGACGGAATGAGTGAATCTGAAGACCTAAGTGGAAGTGAGGGTGATAATGACGAAGAAGTTGATGAGCATGATCAGTTGAATGCTGGAAGGCAACAACTAGAAAATCAATCAGAAGAAGAAGACGAAGGGGAAGAAGAAGAAGAAGAGGAGGAGGAGTAAGAGGAAGGTGATCAGGAGGATAGTGAGAGACACCAGAAAATGCTTCAACCTGTTACTGGAATGTATTCAGATTTTGTTGAAGGAAAGAAAAGGAGGAAGAAAGTTGTTGTATCCGAGGCGTATCCAGAATCTGAATTTAACCTAAACCAAAAAGCATCAAGTACTATTGAAAATGTGAGTATTCAAGATCTGATGGCCCCTCTCTATGGGAGCTCAGGCTTTGGGTCACTTAGGAAGAGGATGCAACAATTAGAAAAGAATGTTATGCTGGTGAAGGCACCATTGCCTAAGGTTGTTAAGGAAAGGATGGAAAGAAAAGCAACTTATGTACACACAAAAAAAAGATGTTACTAAGTGGCAACCAATTGTCAAGAAAAATAGGGAGGCTTCAACGACCAAACTTGATCAAAAGGTAGATGTAGGGAAAACTGGTACTAGGGTTATAGCATATGATTTTACTCCAACAACAGCATTGGAAAAAGAATTTGAGTCCTTGCTACAGAGCACAAGTGTGGTGGAAGCTCATAAAAGTGATGGTGTTGAGTTGCTTGAATTAAATAAGCTTACTGTTGAACAAGTAAGGGGATGTCAGGGCCGACTTGCAAAAATGCGGAACCTTATGTTTTGCCATGAATTGAAAGCAAAGCACATTAAAAAGATTAAGTCTAAGACATATCACCACCTGTTAAAGAAGGAAAGGGTAAAAGCAGGTTTAGGTGAAATACCTAATGATCCTGAAGTTGCAAAGGAATATGCCATGAAGCAGAAGTTCAAGCGTGCAGAGGAACGAATGACTTTGAAGCATAAAAATACATCGAAATGGGCAAAGAGAGTATTAAAATGTGGACTGGAGAAACAGGACAAGGGAACTCGAGCAACCATAGCTGAGCAACTACATTTGAATACTATGTTGAGCAGAAAGATTCATTCTATGAATGAGAGTAGTAGAAACGATGAGAGCAACAGTGAAGATGATGATAATGCAGAAATTACTCTACGTTCAGAAATTACAAATGTGGAAAACTCTGGTGCACTGCCAATGTCAATCCCATTCCCTTACCAGAAGCTCAACAACGTTGATGGCGGGCATTACCAACACCAGCGCCAAGAGCAGAGAAAAGAGGCGAGAGGCGGAAGTGAGGCAGCGTTAGGATTAAGGAACAACTTAGGTGTTTGGTACTGAGAGCCGGAGGCCGGGCACGTGGGCCTCATGCCAGAAGCCCGACCTTAAAGGCTGCCAGCGAATGCCAAGGATTTTCTTATATATATTAATGTTTAGTTTAATAGTTTATTTTAAAATATTAATACGCCCTTTTGAATAATTAAATTTTCATTTTTTTTTTAATTAAATTTTTGTTTTATAATTTATTTAAAGGTATTA
>JASDQU010685521.1:114163-126476 GCA_032191745.1 Picea mariana | reverse complement strand
GGAATGGGATGAATGAGCGGGATATAAGATGGAAAAGTGATAGTATGAGGGGAGCGGACGATGATTCTTCAAACCCCCTTTGGTGGCTAACCAAAACCCATGAATACCAACTTACTAAGCCACCCCATCAATCACCCCAACAATGGTCGAGTGGATTAGTGTAAAATCCAAGCAGTTATCTGAAATGAAAGAGATCTAATGCATACATAAGAAGGTTATAATGATCAAATATGACACATACCATGATACCTCAGACCAGTTACCTCATGGAGCAAGAGCCTTCTTTGATACAAACCCAGGCCGGTAGTGATGGAGGCTGGTACTGCTGGCAGGACAAATCTGGCTGAGAAGAAGAAGATGGGTCCTCCAGGACCATGCTCAGGTCGCTCCTGCTCTCGGTATTCCATGTCTAGGACCATGTGGGCCTCGAGACATGATCTCCTAGTTATCCCTAGATATCGGGGATAACAATCACCAAAAGGCCGACAAGGCCAAAACACATAATAACACTGTTTTACACTAAAATGTCATAATGAAACCCTAATCAAGCAAATAATGAGGACGTCATGCCCTTTTAGGGTGACGTTAGGTCTTTCTAGGGAAAATGTGGCCTCCTGGAGCAAAACATTAGCCCTCCTTGGGCCTCTAGAAGCTGCCACACGTGCCAAACATGCCTCAACTACCTCCCAAAGCTCCCACATCGCTGGATGACGTCATAGGATGTCCTGGGTGACATCATGGCCTTCCAAGGCCAACGTCCTAGTGGAAAGGGCACAACCCCCCTAGGTAAGGCTCTGCCAGGGTGCCTCTATTGAACATCCTCCTCTTCTCCGGTGCAAACGCCTCTGTCTTGTCTCTGCCCCCTGCTGGGGTCTCAACATCCATCTGGTGGGCTCTTCAGCCCCATGGAGTTCTGAACTAATCATCTCCCCATGTGTACCTGTCCAATATGGTACCTGTCCGTCAGGTATGATTCTGCACATCAACAGATATGCCCTCCATGGGATCATAACTCACAGGGATCATAGCAATGTCAATCACATCCAATCATCAATTTTATTAAACATGTGCATAAAACCCCTTCTACCTAGTCAAGTGCTCAAAGACGTTATACAAATCTGTAAGGCAAGTTTGGAAGAAGTGACAGGGCATCTTGTTGGGCTAGTGTCCATTGGAAATGGGATGTTTCCAGAAGAGATCAAATCCAATTCATGTTAAATGGATGAGGTGGATAAGGGATGTCCTAACAATGGGTGCAGTGATAGTAGGGAAATGCAAGGCTTACCTGTGGGTGCCTTTGTAGAAAGCGAGTTGCACTTGTCCTGGATGCAAATGTTTCCAAGCCCATTCCTACCTTTTATTCTTATTTCTTTATTGTTTTTTCTTTCAAGAAGCTAATCAGGGGACACTGCCATGGTGTGGTGACCAGTGGTGGCAATGTTACCCACAATCACTTTCACGGAAATGAGAAGTATGGCTCGTGATGAGACCCCCTTTCTCTTGGCCATGCAACCAAGAGCCACTACCCTGGCGTGGTGACCAACTACTAGTAGTGTCATACCGCTAGATGCCCATGGACCTAATACGCTGGCTCGTGATGAGACCCCCTATCCTCTGACTAGGTCTTGTTTTATTATATTTTATGGGTTCCTCTTGTTTCTTGTTGAGAAGCTTGTTACTGCTTTCTCGAGGATCCCTAGGTGAAGCATCTCGAGGTTTTATTTTTAGGCTTTTATCTTTTGCTAGCTGCTTTTACCTTCTGGGCCTTTAGCCTCTTCTTCCCACAAGGCAAGGTGCAACCCTTGAATGATTGACCAACCCCATGCCCAGACCAATGTAATGGGATGGATGAGTGGGAAGTAAGATGGAAAGTGGTAAGTATGAAGGGAGCGAATGATGACTTTTTAGAAATCCCCCCTAATGGAAACTCAAAACCTATAGGCACAAGCTTGCTAGGGCATCCTGTCATTCCCCCCAGACATGGTCAAGTGGATAAGTATAAGATCCAAGCACCTGTTAGAAACAAAAGGAATTTAATCCACATATTCAAAGGTTTTGAGGATCAGAGCGACACATACCATGATACCTGGACTCATTACCTCATGGAGCAAGAACCATCTCTGATATAGGACCAAGCCGAGGGTGATGGATGCTGCTATTACTGAAAAAGTGGAGGCACTGAAAGGGAGAAAACATGGGCCCTCCAGGGCCATGCTCAAGTCGATCTGGCTCTCGGTACTCCATGTTTGGGACTTGTGGGCCTCGAGACATAATCTCCTTAGTTATCCCTAAAAGTGGGGGATAACATGCCCAACAACTCTATGATGAGATATCTCTGAGATCTCTCTCAAGGAAACCAAGTCGAACCGCTTATTCCCAAGTAATGTGCCCTTCCCTACATAACACCCTCACTAGTGCGCCCCCTTGCCAAAATTGATGGCTGAAGTAACTTTGAACTAAATAGAAACTGATGTAGAATTGTGAGGGAGGAATATTTCACCTCCTTGGCCAAGCTTGGATCAGGAAAGGTGGAATATTTCACCACTGAGTTGATCTCTAGGGTTTGTTTAGTTAAAATCCGCAAAACCCCCAAGTATCATGGGCTCTCTAGCAAGAAGCCAGACATCAAAATGATAATCAACATAATGAGAGAATAGAGGTTCATGTAACACACCCGACCCCTAAATGCTCTTTTAAGGGGTGGGACATCATAATTTTGTTTTCCTTAACTCTCCAAATGCAGATTCCAATTTCCTCCTGGGATTGTGCGACCTCCTAGTCTAGGATTGTTTAATCACTTGAGTTGAATCAACTCTTCGAGCTCAGCTGGAACCCAAATCAATCTTCACAGTTCCCCCTTCTCCAAGGTGCAGGTTCTTCCAAACCGCAGGCTCTTTCCTGGCCCCTTTGAAGAATTCGAACAACAGGCGCTAGCTTTCCATGCTAGACCCCTTCCTTCATATGACCTCGGAATGTGACCCGACGCCTACTCAAAGGGTGCTTCGGAAGTTCGGGCTTCGGGCATTTTCACTTCACCACTCTCCAATTCTCCCGAACTCTGAACTGGAAAAGTTTCGAAATGACGTGAGAGGGATCGACGGTCCCTTCTCCCTTTCCAAATCAACAGCCCACCGAAACTTCGAGCTTAGGTGCTTCAGTGAGTTCCAAACTACTTCTCCAAAAAAACTCCGAAGTGACAATCTCCGAAGTTCACAATCCGACACCATGTATACTCAGAGAATTGATGGCTTTGATTCACTTCGAGACTCTGGGCTTCAACAGTTCTCGAGTCTTCACACACGCAAACCTCCAGAGTGAAATCCTTCCGGAGTGTCGGATCTCCTGACACGCGTCCCCACGTGGCTTCATCTCATTTGTATCATCTCTAGGTTCCTACCTCCCGTAGGGAATGTCCATCCATCAACCAGTCCAATGACTGGCTTAACCCTCGTCTAGTACACAGGCTAGTGGGGAATTTGACACTTCGACACTTCGACGTTGAACGCCTCTTTACTGTCTACACACGAGATCTCCTGAAGTCCCGAAGTCCCGTGATCTTGCCACGTGGTTCCGACCTTCGAGCCTTTTCGTCTCTCTTCGTAATACACCCCAAATCCTCTAGAGTCTGAAGTCCCAGACTCCTGGAGTTCCGATCACTTTACCAACCACTTTGGCTAGGTGGGCTCGTACCAGGGATTGACACATGTAAGGGTCAGAGGTGACACGTGTCACGTTTCAATGGGTCTATAGGGTATGTGATACGTACGAATCCGAGTGACACGTGGCATGTCAAACTTGGTTCCACGTCGCCCTGGGTGACATCACTGCACTACATCACTCCGAACTGACCGTCCTTCATGCCCTTCGATCTTGGAGCCAAGGTTGGTCCACGTACCCCTTGGATCAACGGTCTCTGCTACTTCGTAACTTTGGCGTTCGGGGCTTTCATGCTATAGACTTCTCCTTTCTCCCGAGGTAATCAACGCCAAATTGACCATGGGATAGATCCAACGATCAGGGAGGGATCCAACATTCCCTCAAATCAACGGTTACCCTCACTTTGTTGTTTTGACCTTCGGGGATTTTGACGTCACCACGCCCCTATCCTCCTGAAGCGATCAACGTCGAGCTGACTTTGTCGTAGATCCGACGGCTAAGAGAGAACTCGAAGGATCCCCAGATCAACGGTCTTGGTCACTTCGCGGCTCCGACCGTCGGGGGTTTTGGCTTCACTGCCACTCCATTTTCCCGAAGCGGGACTTCGCCGAAGTACCATGTGCGGGTCCCTTCTCCTGAATGATCGGATGGTAGGCGGGGCTCCTAACGATTTCCCCCAAATCTACGACTCTCCTTCACTTCGTAACTTCGGCGTTTGGGGAGTTTGATGCTATAGCATCTCCATTCTTCCGAAATGGAACTTCATCGAAGTACCATACGCGAAACCTTCCACTAGACGATCAGACGGTCGATAAGGGGCCCCAACGGACTCCCCAGATTAACGACTCACAACCTTTCGTGACTCTGACATTTGGGTATTTTTGACAATTATGAAGTTTGACATCCCTGGGCTTTGAGCTCCCGAAGCTCCGAAGCCATCAAGAGTTAGCTCTTTTTGGACTTATCGCAGAGTTCCTAGACCTTGGTCATATGGGACCTCCAAAGATTCTCGTGGTTACACGCTTGACTCTTGGTCGGGAATTTGTCAAGGCCGTGGCCCTTGGTCACACAGATGAAAGCTCTGAAGGAGGTGCCCTCCTTCCACAGAGTTCGAACTTAGTATTCCTACGAAGGAGAAATTCGAGGGATCAATAGGGCTTAAGCATTCTAGTTAACCCCATCACAAAATATTCGGTCAGCTGGACCACCAGAGTCACAAAGATCAAACATCCAAACAGTATACCACCAATCAAATGCAATATTTTACAGAAGGACGTTAAACGCCATTATCATCTATTTTACGCAAGGCACAAGTTATCAAATTTACAGATAATCAAATCATGCATTTCAATTCTAGGATACCGGGCATAAAAATACTTATCTATTACAGTCGATCACCAACTGACTGATTGTGGATGTTTACCTCTCCACCCAACCATAGGTTCAAAGGCATTCATTCTTATCACTCTGGCCACCCTCGTGCCAAGCCATGATATCACTAGGGAACTCTCGCAGTTTCTCAGGGATTCTTTCTTTGTTTCAGCTTTTGCTCGGGTTCTATTCTCTGCAAACTCTTAGAGATTTCCCTCTCTGTTATGGCCTCGACGAGGTTTATTAGATGCTTCCTCAGCATCAAGCTCGCGGCCTTCTGCTCATTATCAACTAGAGAGCTTCCCACATTCTCCACTCTTGTCTTTATTCTCTTACGTGCCTTGCACGCACCTCTCTCCTATCATGTTCCTTCTATCAGAAGGAAAACTCGGATCAGTTTGTGTCTGCAGGACCGTGTGGTACTTCGGGCTGACATTCTTTATCTAGACCATGCTTCCATTAATGGGGTTGGTTGATGGTTCAACCATCGGTCCTTTCTTCATTAACTGATTCCTCCTTGGGAAATTTTGGGTCATTCGATATAATGAACCCTCTCTTATAGTTTTCACATTATTTCCTCTAGTGATATCATGGCCAGTACTTCGAGGCTTCAGCCCCATAGTCAGTTATTGGCAATCTAAACAATAATACATTTACATTTTTCTCATGCCATAGCATGGTGATTATGATTAATGATTAATTACAAGCTGGGGGAAACAAGGGTGTCACAATCCCCTCCCCCTTAAAAGAGACACCGTCCTCGGTGTTCTTTCTCAGTAAAACCTGTCATGCCTTTCTCATCTAGCTGCTTCAGAAATCTTAACCCACTTTCCTGGTCAGGTCTTTTTCATTCTCTTGGCCTTCAAAAATTTTTGGACAACAAGCACATTAATCATAGTTTCATGCGAATTTTTTTTATTGTTGCATAAAATTCTAGAAAAATTTCACAATTTAGCACAATACTCATCTGCGCAGTTTGTGGATTTGTATCCACATCGCTGTCTTGTTATCCAGGCTCACTATTTTTGCCGGACATACTCATTGTGTGCATGATCCCAATCAATAGTTTACAAGAACTATTAGAGTCTCCTCTTCCTTGTGATCACTCACCCTCCAAGCCCAGGCTCAGGCATCCCCTTCTCTACTATACAGTCGCTCGGGCGATCCATCTTGCCTTGTCGAGGCTTTCTCACACAAGAAGAGTTCTAGAGACTTCATTGAGCCCTACAGTCGAGGCATCCCTTGGACTTGCTCTACCGAGGCATCCCTCCGGCTTGTGTTACCTCAACACAACATATTCCAGGCGATCATGGCTTACCACGGGGTTCTCATGGCTCAGCAATAGCCATTATTCATGCTTTTTAGCTTGACAGCCTTCATCTGTCCTTTCTGGACAGATCTTTTCTTCTCACCTGTATCACAGGTATACAAAAATTCATGAGACATCATCATAAATTCTAAATTTCAGAATTTTATTGCAAATCTGTCACCCATAGATTTTCCAATTTCCTCATTTATTTTCAGATCTGTTCCGCATAGAACCAGATCCATCAATTATGGGACTTTCCTTCCCATAGCAGTTTGGCTCAGTAGGCAATTTTGGTCTTCCTTATGGGCTTACAACACTGCCATATCCAAGACCCTTTGCTTCCTTATGGTTTGTCTCAGCAGGTAATTAGTCTTCCTTATGGACTTATAGCATTGCCATATCCAAGATTCTTTCCTTCCTGCACTTTCAACTTCAATCAGCCAAACAAATTGTTAGTTTCCCATGCACATATATTTTCACTGCACCTTTATAAAGTCATCACAAACAATTTTTAAATTGTGCATGTTAACAATCAAATCAATTTTATCTATTTGATGATATAAATAAAAAGGAAATTTCATTCCTTACACATGCATCAGTTCAGTATATCAACCTTTCCAGATGCCATTCAACATTGAGTGAATTTAATCAATGTGCCAATGTCCATGGCCACATTCACACATAATGTGCCCTTGCATTGATTTCGGATTATCACTTTTCAGGTTAGGCACTCTCGTCAAGGTGTGCTGGAATTCAGCCAACTTATTACCATATGGATTCTCTGTCCATAATTATTATTTTAGCAGAACCATATTTTCTACTTTGAATCGATCACAACCTTAAATCGTCATTTACGAAACTCAAGGTTTCACATGAATGCCTTTAATCATTCCTTGATTGGTCAATGCATTCATGACATATCAGTTCATGAATTCTTCCAAGGATTACAAACAGTGTTTACTACCAGAGGTTCACACGTCCATCATTCAGGTTCTCCTTCCTGAATCATACCTATTGCTGCCTTATACACACCTAGGAGACGTGGAAGAAATCTTCAATTCACTCGGTGTGCCCTTGGGGGCAAGTGAGAGTTAAGGTGCTGTCACCTAATCCTCAACTCCTCCGTCTAGGCCAACTCCTAGCGAAGCCAAGGGGGGTAGTCCCTAACAAAAATACTATGGCTTGATCTAAGCTAAGTACAGAATAAAATCTAGGAGTTTATTTATTCTTTAAACCATTAACCATAAACTGATAAAACATGAAATAATCATTCACCACGATATATAATCAAATGAACATATACTTGCATCAAAAGGATATTGAGAAACAATTGTTAGGTGCAAGTTTCATTTAAATTAAATAGATAACCAATCTTGAAATGAAACCTGTGGCTTTGCTGAGTGTGAAAATTGAGACCAGTGCCTTAAAGAGAATCGTGGGCAATGTAGTTCGAGTGTTTTATTAGGATAAATTAATGTTCAGTTAATGAAATGGTTTGGGCCTCCTTGGAGGTTAACTCTTTGCTTGGAAACTTGCGGAGAGCTTTACCGAAACCCAATGGTCTCACCAGTAAAACTCACTCAAAGTGTTGGATGTCCAAAACGGGTGGGAAGCCAGGTCCCCAGAGGGCCCGCCTTACTTCTCAGGTCACTTCAAGGCGTTTTCCTGCACATTAAGTTAACTACTTTGGGGGTTGTCCTAATTAAACTATCAACCACTGACCAACACAGCGTGTATGAACTTACTCCCAGCAGATCGAGACAAGCTCGCAACTGGAAGGATCAGGAACCACACTGTGAGCTGAGGGGAATTTGTTTATTTTTTTATGACAAGAAAGTAAATGTGAGACTAATTACTAGATCCACACTGACCAGGCCCCTTTCGAGGTCGCTGAGGGGATGGTTTATTTGCCAACTTGAAATTGCGGAAATGAAGCTAATCTAGCAATTAGTGTTCTACTTGCAAAAGAGGAAAATTTGATCTATACTAATTAAATGTGCTTTGTGATGAATTGAAATATTACTTCAGCTTATCTTTAGTTATGAAAAATCAAATCTAAGCTAAAATGCAAAAATTGAGACAATCACCAAAAAAAACACTGTTCCCACAGGGGGATTGAAGAGTGGAAGCTTGTAGCCCCACCTATTTTATTATGATATTTACACAATGCTTATGGAAGTGACTTGTGACCATTCATTAGGGGGGTCACAAGTCTCTACAATGCTTTACAAAGAGTTATGAAGTAAAATGGTGCTCCCGGGGGTCCTGGATGCTCCTAATCCGCCCAAAACGGACAGAGTTTCCTCCTATCTGTTCGTCAACCTGCATAAAACAGTGAACAAAGGATGATAAAAGATGCCCAAAAAACACTTTGGAAGTTTCTTGGGTTATGAGTCAAATCCACAAAATTTTCTCAGTTAAATTCTACAAAATTCGGCAAAAAGGAACTAAGGAACTCAAGCTAGAAAGCTAGTTTCCTTAGGATCTTTTATGGTTGTTTTAAAACAGAAATATCAGAGCACTTAGATTGCCAAATATGAACTTAAGAGATCTTTTAAGCAAATCAATTTTCAGCCTTTATATTTAGAAGTAAATTGCTTGCAAAAATTTGACTTTTCTTGAACTAGATCTAGTTTAAGATAACAAATTGAAACATGAACTCTAGATCTAATCCTTTGAACCAACTTACTACTTAGATAAGAAAGATTTGAAATCTGAAATGTATCTAAGATAAAGTAAGCAACTAGTAACCCAAAAGATTTTAAATTTCTTTGAGAAAGAGTAAGGGGAGAAAATTGTAGCCTTGGAACCCTTGGACAATGGAGTCTTTAGATGAGCTAAGGAGGGCTTGAGTCTTTAGATCCTTGAAGTTGCGGGGAAACAAGCAAGCTTCTTCACCACTCCAAGCTATGAGAACCTGTAAGCCTTAAAATCTTTACAAATAAACTTGTTAACAAATGGTGTCACCTACATAAGATACTTGAAGAGTATGTTAGTTAAACAAAACACACATACATATCAAAATCTCTAAATATAAATGAACAATAGGACTAACAACAAGCTAGATAAATCCTATCCTTCAAGATGATAGCATCCCTTCAAAAGCCAAGATAACAAATTTAAAGAAAAATTTAGACAAATATCACCTCATAGATTAAGCATAGATTGACATCAAGTATCCACACACATGCATAGCACACCTTCTTGACCTCCAAAGTCTTTCTTATTCACATATGAAAAAAATATTACAATCATAAGCCTCTCACCCAAGCTCCAACTAACCGGTAATGGGAGAGAGCTCATATATTTATACAACAAAGGGTGAAGAATCCAAAGGAGAGGGCGCATGGCATGAGTAAAGAGGGCGCACCAAGTGGAGGGAGAAGGGCTGCCAAGTGTGGGATGAAGGCTGCCACCTCTCCCACACTCACTACATTTGTCAAACCAAAGTCAAGGGGGAGGAGGGTGCGCCACCTCTCAAGAGTGTGGGCTGCCACCTCAAGGGTGCGCCACCTCTCCAAGAGGGGCGTACCTCCTATTACACATGTGCCAAAATCCTCTCCAATCAAAAGTCAATCAATTGCCAATCAAATCGATTTTGTTTCCCTTGACTATCTCTTTGACTTTGTGCCTTTATTTCATCTTCAATCATGTCCCCACATGTCCCTTTAATTTTGCCTTTGCTGATTTTTATTGAATTAATTTGACTTTTTTGGGTTATTGAGAGTAAAATTAATTTTAAGTGATTAAAATCACTAATTTTACTCAAATAAGTGGGTACTTAGGTAGCATGGGTGCTCTAGGTCCAAAAATGAGCATCCCCGTGGCCTATTTGGTGCCTAAATACCACTTTTTTAATGTATCTTTATTTTTTAATTAAAAATTGTCGAATTCTGGCAATTTTTTAATTAACTGAAAAAAATTAAAAATCCTAGGGGGGACTTAATACATTTCCATAAGACTCTAGGAGGATGTTTAGCATGGTAATATACATTAGACACTAGGCTTAGATCCATGCTCAAGCCTAACCATGAGCATATACTCCAGCTCTGGAGGGATTGAGTGAAAAAACTCATAAATTATAAATCGCCTGAAAACGGAAAAATATAATTAGTAAGTGAAAAAACACTCCAGAGTATAACTCACACTTAGGACTTAAGGTGGCTAAGACCTTTTACAAGTNCATCATGCAAACACCTCTGATTACAATTTTTTATGGAAAATGTAGAGTAACAGGGTGGTCTTTATGACCTGTTGAACTTCTGAACTCTGAATTTTGAACAAATGATGTTGAAACTTTGGCGGTTTGCTGAAAATCCATCCTAGTGCAACTTGGTGGATAACAATACCTTACTTGGGTATCCAAGGCATACAACTGCCTTTCAAAAGTTCATGCATAGAATTAAGACAATAAAATATTTCAGAAGGGGTTCTTACCAAATCCCTTGATACCTTGTGCCACATAGGCATGAACATTTTTATACCGGTTCTTGGCTGCTAAACATTTTTATACCGGTTCTTGGCTGCTAGCACCCTCTTTTTAGTTTTTTTTTAACTTCATCAACAGTGCTTTATGGGGACTTTTACAGCCCTATCAACAATATTTCAACCGCAACCTTCTCGTGGTCATCCTCTGCTTGAGGTTGCCCATCATTGGCAATTGTCTTCCTAAACAACTCCAATTCCTTTCTATACATAGCATGCATCATCATAGTCACAATTACATTAGTTATAATATTAAATAAAATGCATGTATCATAACATTCAAATCCACAAAACATCTTCAAAATGTCCTAGCATATCTTTATGCACTTCATCACATTATCCTCAAATGTTTTCATGAGTACAACACCAACAGATCTCGGTTGTTTCTACAACAATACAACCATTATCACTATGGTGTCAAAACCTTTTACTTTCATTAGCGTACCAGCTTTCTCATCCTAGAGAAAACATAATACTTAGCAAGAAAAGAATTGAGGGCTCTCCCCTTCTTCCAATTCTTTCTACACCGCCTGGGACTTTTCATCCCAGTTGAGTTATCTCTAAGGCCTCACTGCCTTTTCTTAATCATGGCTTCAACCAAGCCTATTCAATCAAACATACTCATTTATTCATTTAACCATACTCAGGGGGTTTATTTTCCTTTTACCAGATGTACTGGTTTCCATAACTGCTCTTTTAATCCTACGGCTCTGTTACACAATTCAGGGTTCTTAGGGTGAGAAAAGTGTTCCTCCTTTTCTCCCCCTTTACTTATGCAATCTACTTATTATTGTGATGTTTCTACTCTTTTCTTGAGCAGCCTTGGTTAGGCTCATCTTAACTTTTAGGATACATCAGCATGCTTTAATAGCAAATTCTTTTGTCCATAATGAATCATGAACTTGTGCGTCCTGCACGTTACCATTCGGTTTTCAGAATGGTCAAGATTCATTATTAGTATTCTATTCGTTACATGATGTTTTTGTTCTCCTGACAGAGTCTTCACACAGTTCCTCCATAGGGAAATCCTTCAGCATGCAACTTCTTTATTGCATATCCTTCACTATTTGTGATGGCCTCACCCTCGAGTTAGCTTCAACTGTTTGCCAAATATTTCATAATGAATATAAATATGCATCTTTGTCATGCATCCAAATTACATATCCACACATATTCTGGTTTTTTTAACTTACATCCATGATGTACTTAACTATATGCATAATCAAAAGCCTGTGTGTAGCTTCCATGGGTATATTTCACAGCCTATATACATCTCTACTTTAAAATTAGTCAACTCATGAATGTTCAAAATCATTCTCATGTGATCCTCAAGGCATAATCATTTGCCTCTTATCCTGACAACAGACCATCCTTACTCATTTACTCTTTCATTTATTTATACTAGTCTTTCCTGAGGGAATGGAATACATCCTGTTATCCCCGTGATAACTAGGAGATCATGTCTCGAGGCCCACAGGTCCTAGACATGGA
>JASDQU010685521.1:89440-110667 GCA_032191745.1 Picea mariana | reverse complement strand
CTCTTTTCAAACTACCTTCAATTTGAAACCCTAACTAACCTAGCGTCTAACCCTAGCTATTTTTGAACTAACCCTAATGAGATGACGTCCTGCTAATTTTACACTTGTTCTTGGATATAAAGGTGCGGCCTAGTCTTCTCATCATAGCCGTGGAGTTTTATTGCATTTTTGTTGGTTGAATATGTCAAAACGTCACTCCTTGGCTAGCTAACCCTAATCTGCAACAAGATTTATATAGGTGACGTCACATAAGTTTAGATCTCTTGTTTATGCTTGCAACGTTGTGACTTTTATCATCTATCTTGGTAGGCATTGAATTATTAATTGCATTCACAAGCTTATTTGCTAAAACGTTCCACTCAATTGTCTTTCTTTTGACCTAAATTTATGCTTGACGTCACACCTGTTGTAGCAACAATATAGGTGACGCAACAACTTTATGTATGTGAGCTGATTTGAGACATTTATTGCATTGTGATAAAGGATTGATATTTAATATTGAATGCTCATTATCTCTTATGCTTTGTTGAAGAAGTGATATAAACCATTTGTCTCTTTTTAGCCATCATTGACTTCGTCAATAATAGCATTGATCATTTGCTCATATATGTATTGGAAGATAGTCATTGATTTTATGAAGTACTAACCCACTGCAAGCACATACTCTAGTTTTCTTTGTCTTGTCTCGCAAACAGGTGCCATCCAGTGGAAGACTACTTCTTGACTATCTCATACTTGGCTGTAATCTGTGAAAGGGAACCTATTATCTTGATCCGTTATCCTTAGCCCTTCTTAAACCTAGATTACATAGGGACGTCTCCCTTGGACTAGCCCTCCTAAATAGAAAGAGCCCCCCATCGAGGTGACAGTGGGTGGGGAAGCTCCTGTTACGTAGGTTTCAAAGCCTTGACTCAAGCTATCTAAACCCCTCCTACAAACCGTGCGATAACATTCTCAACAGGGAATTCACTTCTTTATTGGCTGATTAGTCGGATTATCTGATACTGGTGGTAACCTGCGAGGAGGGATAACCTTAACTTTTGACCATTTTACTCTTTTCCTCTTCAAACCCCAGGTTACTGGGGATGTCTCCCCTGGGCTAACCTCCCTAAACAGAAAGAGCCCCCCATCGAGGTGACATTGGGTGGGGTGGTTCCTGTTACGCCAGTTTGACCCTTATCCTTTAGCCTTGCAACCTAAAATACAAACTGTGCGATAACACATCCACCTCAAGCTGTTACTCAAACAAAAATTCTATGACTCTTCAAAGCAGAGTCAACCATGCAACCATGGTATTCATTCAATTTTGGCAAGTGCACTTCTTGCCTTATATTTCACTCATCAAGGCACCCATATTGTGCCTTTATCTTACATATATTCTTACACCATACATGTGCATTACTTGCACATTTAGTATCACTCACACCTAGTTGGTATTAATATCAGGCTTCATATCAAGAAGCTTTATGGTGCATTAGATCCATGCACTCAAGCATAAACACATACATTCCAAATGTTCATCATGCAAGCTCATTGCTTGCACCTTTTCCATGTCATACATGCACATGGGCATATCAGACTTCCAGATCATCCTCCAAGGATATTGCTTCCATCCTTATGACAAGCCTCATAGGGATACTCAACACTGAGCTTCCCTCTGAGTTGAGAGATTGCAGTCATTCACAAGATACCCACCTGGCAGTTTAATAGACATAGTCATAACTATGTTTCCCTTTCTGTGTGATAACAGCTAGCAAGAAATACACTCTTGCCTTAATTTCCATAGAACATTACCCAACTTATAAATACAGTCTGGGAAATTATAACTGTTATCCCCCACTTTTAGGGATAACGAGGAGATCATGTCTCGAGGCCCATAGGTCCTAGACATGGAGTACTGAGAGCAGGATTGACTTTAGTATGTCCTTGGAGGGCCCACCTTTCTCTCTTCCAACATATTATCTTGTCAGCAGCAGTAGCCTCCACCACCATTGACTTGGTCTTGTGTCGGAGAGGGTTCTTGCTTCATGAGGTAATTAGTTCAGGTATCATGGTATGTGTCACTTTGATTATCAAAACCATTGAATGTATGCATCTGATTCCTTCTATTTCTAACAACTACTTGGACCTTACACTTGCCCACTTGACCATGTTTTGGGGATTGACGGGATGTCCTAGTAAGGCTGTGTTTTTTGGTTTTGGTTAGCCACTGGGGTTGTCTCTGAGAAGCCATCATCCGCTCCCTTCACAGCTTCACTTTTCCATCTTGTTTCCCACTCACCTGTCCCATTCCACTTGTTCGAGCACTGGGTTGACCTATTTTTAGGGTTGCAATTTATCTAGTGGGAAGAAGGGGCTAAAGGCCCAGAAGGTAAAAGCAAGCTGGTAAAAGATAAAAGCCTAAGGATAAAACCTTGAGATTCTTCGCCCAGGGATCCCCGAGAAAGCAATAAAGGGCTTCTCAACAAGAAACAAGAGGGACCCTAAAAAATAATAAAACAAGACCTAACCAGAGGATAGGGGGTCTCATCACGAGCCAGCCTATTAGGTCCATGGGTACCTAGCAGTATGACATTGCCATCAGCTGGTTACAATGCCAGGGCAGTGACCTTTGGTTGCATGTCCAAGGGAAAGGGCGTCTCATCACGAGCCAACCTTCTCATTTCTGTGAAAGTACTTATGGGTAACGCTGTCACCACTGGTCACCACGCCAGGGTAGTGTCCCCTGATTATCTCTTGAGCAAAAAAGAAAGAAAAAATAAATAAAAAATGAAATAGCAAAAATAATAAAAGGCATGAATGGGCTTGGAAAGAATTGCATCCATGACAGGTACAACTCGCCTTCTACAAAGGCACCCACAGGTAACATCTTGCATCCTTGGCCTTCATTGCACCCACCTGCTTGGACATCCCTTGACCACTTCATCCACTTACATGTCTTGGAAGAGGTCTCTTTCGGGAACTTTCCTTATTCAGTGGACACTAGCCCAATAGGATGCCTTGCCCTTTTCCCAGACTTGTATAGTAGGTTTGTGTAACGTCTTTGAGCTATTGACTGATCTATTAGGGGTTTTACGCATATGTTTATTAATATTGATAATGAAATGTGATTGACATTGCTATGATCCCTATGACCGATGAGCCCATGGAGGGCGTAGCTTTTGATGTGCAGGACCATGCCTGACGGATAGGTACCATCTTGGACTGGCACACATGGGGAGATGATCAGTTCGGACCTCCATGGGGATGAAGAGCCCATCAGGTGGATGCTGAGACCCCATCAGGGGTAGATACAGGATAGAGATGGATCTGGAGCTTTGCACCAGAGGAGAAAAGGACGTTCCACCAGAGGCACCCCGACAAAGCTTGACCTAGGGGGGATGACCCTTTTTCAGTGGAACGTTGACCTTGGGAGGCCTAGGACATCACCACCTTGACCATGACGTCACCTAGCATCATGAACGTTTTGGGAGGCAGACTAGGCAGTAGTGGCACGTGTGGCAGGTTAGAGAAGCCCAAGGAGGGCTAACGCTTTGCTCCAGGATGCCCCATCTGCCCTAAAGGGGCTAACGTCTCCCTTGGAGGGGATTTTACTCTCTTTTCAGCTTGATTTGGGATTTAATTTGGCAATTTAATGTAAAACAGTATGATTTTGGTATTTTGGCCTTGTTGGCCTTTTACATGACCTAAAAAGTAAAATTAAGTCATGGTATTGTATAAATGAAGGATTTTTACCTTCATTTTTTCATCATCACTCATTTCACTCCATAAGGAGGTCTGAAATTTGCGCCCTCTCTTGGGTATTTGATTGATTTAGTGAGCGCACTTGTTGAAGGAAGACATTTTTGGCATATTTTGGCATTTCTCTTGAAGGAAGGTGTTACAACTAGGGTTTTCATTTATATTTCTTGGTGAATTGTAAGTATTTTTTTGCAAAACTTCTTCAATGAATGGTTGTAGTTTAATTTCTTGCATATGTTTATGATTTTGCTGGACAAAACCCTAGGTGACAAGCACACAAGTAGGTCCTTGTTTCATGTCCCCTGATAGAGAAATTTTCAGCCATTGATAAGAGAAGAGAGAGCCTAGCCATAGCTACACCCTCTTTGTCTCTTCATTTGGTGCTAGCCATACTATCTAGAAATCAAGAAGAAGGAGACGTCCTAGGCCAGGTTATCTACACTTAGGGCCATTTTTCTTCTAGGGTTTAATGAAAGAGCCTTGCTGTAGCAACACTCTCCCTCATTAGATTTTCTTTCTTGGTTTTATGCTTCATTTCTTAGCTAGCCATTGCCAGTTGACCTAAGGAAGGAGGAGAGAGCACGAGGCCTTGCCATAGCAACACTGGAGTGAGCCTCTCTCCTCTAGGGTTTTGATTTTGAGGCCTTGCCTTAGCAACACCTCAAAATGTCTCCCTCTAGTCCTTAGTTGTTTGACCTTTGTCTCCTTCAACTTTTGCGTCCTTCATCTTTTTGAATCCATTTTACCCCCCAAGGCACTAATCCAGAGAGACCTCATGCATTGAAGTGGACTTGATCTAAACACTCTCAAAAATTTGATTTAAAACCCTAACTTCACTAACCCTAGCCTAAGCTAACCTACTAACCCTAAGTGTTGTTGTCATCTTTAGCTATTTACATCATTGATGCAGCAAACATTTTGTTTTATGAGCAATTGAATGGTAATTTAGGCATAAATTGAATCAAGTGTTGATCTTTTACTTTAAATGCCATATTCTCTCAACATTTATTGGTGAAGTGTTATAATTTTCATTGCTATTGATAAACATTGACTTTGTCAACATTTATTATCAAATTGCTTATATGTTATTCAGATAGTCATATATTTTATGAGGTACTAACTCATTGAAATATAACTTGCATATATTATTTGTTGTTGCTTTGTTCCAGGCAGGTATATCTTTGGGGGTTTACTTTTAATTGGCCTTTGGCCGGACTATCTGCTTGGTGGTGACTTGTGAAGGGGAATCTGTCCTTGTCTTATTATCCTCTTGCCCCTTCGAAACCCCAGTTCACTGGGGATACCTCCCTTGGGCCTCACCTCCCTAAAGAGAAAGAACCATCCCATTGTGGTGACATTGGGTGGGATTGGTTCTTGTTACACCAATTTGACCTTCAAACCTCAAGCTTTTTCCTTGCTACAAACTGTGCGATAACAATAACCATGCCCAAGGTAATAAAACAACTAATCTAGCTTCCAACTAGTCTTGATCAACAGACCTTCCGATCAAGGAAATCCTTTTCTAGATTCCCTTCACTAGGGTCTGTTATCGCACAGTTTGTAGCTAGGAGCAAAGGCTATAAAGTAGAAGGCAAAACTGGCGTAACAGGGACCTACCCCACCCAATGTCACCACAATGGGGAGGTCCTTTCTATTTAGGGAGGCTAGGCCCAAGGGAGACGTCCCTGGCAATCTGGGGTTTGAAAGGGAAAGACTCAAAGGATTAAGGCTATTTTCCTCTTTCACAGATTACCGCCCAAAAAGATAGTCAAATAAAGTATAACCATAGAAAAGGCACCTGCTTGCGAGACAAGACAACAATAAAACTAGTATGTGCAATAATGGTTAATACTTCATAAATCAGTGACTATCTAATTTCAATATATGAGCAAATGCAACAGTAAATATTGACGAAGTCAATGTTTGCAATAATGACAATGGAAATATAATGTTACTTGTCAATAAATATTAGAATATTTATAGCATCCAATGAATATAATCAATCCTTGAATCAAATCAATGCATTAAATATCATTCAGTTGCTCACATATAATAGATTTGCTGCATCAAGATGAAATATCCTAGGGGTGACGTCAGCTTTTAGGGTTAGTTGTTAGTTAGGGTTTCAAATTAATGAGGTTTTGAAATCTTGTTTAGTCACTATCACTTCAACGCTAGAGTCTAAGGATCAGTGCCTAAGGGTTAATGGAGTCAACAAGTGATGGACGCAATAGTTGAAGGGCAAGAGTTTTCTAAGGACAAGAGGGTAGGTTTTCAAGGTGCTGCTAAAACAGGGCCTTGAAAGTGGAAACCCTAAGAGAGAGAGATTCACTTGGTGTTGCAAAGGCAAGGCCTTGTGCTCTCTCCTCTTTCCTGGCAAACGGCTAGCACAATAAGGAAATTTTAACCAAGACAAGAGGTTTTGATGAGGGAGACGTTGCTAAAACAAGGTCTATCAACAAACCCTAGATTGGTACGTCCCTAGTGTAGTAAGCCTAGGCTAAGGACGTCTCACTCTTCTTGGATTCAAAAAGGTACGGCTAGCATGAGGAACGAAGAAAACAAGTGTAGCTAAAGCTAGGCTCTATTTTCGTATTCAATGGTTTAAGGTTTCTTTGTCAAGGGACATGAGATAACAACCTACTTGTGTGGTTGTCCCCTAGGGTTTTGATTCAGCAATATATAAGTAAAATGCAAGAGATTTAAACTACAACCATTCAAACAGAAGTTTTGCAGAAAAAACACTTACAATTCATGAAGAAATATCCAAGCAAACCCTAGTTGTAACACCTTCCTTTCAAAGAAACACCATAAATGCCAAGAAAACTCCTCCTTCAAAAGTTGTGCCTCACTATTTCAGCCAAAAACCCCAATAGGGTGCTAAAAGTCAGATCTCACAAGAGAGTGAGTTGTGTTATGTTCAAAATGAGGGAAAACATCCTCAATTTATATCATCCGATGACCTTTAATTTAAAAATTAGGTCATTAAAACAGCCGACAAGGCTGACTACTAAAATCATGTTGTTTTTACATTTAACTGCTAAATAAAAGCCTAAATGAGCAGTAAACAGGACATCTAGCCCCTCTGAGGGAGACATTGGCCCTTTTTAGGGCAAAACTCAGCACTAGAAGGCAAACGTTAGCCCTTTCCGGGCCTCCAAACTCTGCCACACGTGCCAAACTGCTCTGTCAAGGTACCACTCACTGGAGGTGACGTCAAGGCTCCTCGATGACGTCCTGGGGCATCAGAAAGCACACGTTCCACCTGCAGTGGGTCAATCCCCCTAGGCTGGGCTCAGCCAAGGCATCCTGGATGAAAACATCCTCCTTCTCTCGTGCAAAGGCTTGATCAATCATTGTCCTGTCTCTACCCCTGATGAGGTCCCAGCAACCATCTGATGGGTTCTTCAGCCCCATGGAGGTCCGAACTGATCATCTCCCCATGTGTACCGGTCCACCTGGTACCTGTCCGTCGGGTATGGTCCTGCACATCAAAAATTTCCCCCTCCATGGGTTCATTAGTCCTCGGGATCATAGAAATGTCAATCATATTTCATCATTAATTTTATCAAATGCATGCATAAGACCCCTAGCATATCATCTAATAGCTCAAAGACATTACACTGACCTACTATACAAAGCTGAAGAAAAAGACAAGGTAACCTATTGGGCCAACATCCATAAGAAGAGGAAAGTTCCCAAAGGATATCATTCAAGCCATGTAATACGAGGTGGTATGGTCTAAGGATGTCCAGACACAGTGAAAACCAGGGGTGGGTATTATCCGTGGGTGCCTTTATAGGAGGCGAGCTGTACCTGTCATGGATGCAGTTCTTTCCAAGCCCTTTGTTGCCTTTATTCTTTCTTTTATTTATTGCTTTTTCTTTCTTTTTGCTTCAAGGTATAACCAGAGGACACTGCCTTGGCGTGGTGACCAGAGCTGACAGTGTTACCCACGAGTATTTTTGCAGAAATGATAAGGTTGGCTCGTGATGAGACCCCCTTTCCCTTGGCCATGCAACCAAGGGTCACTTCCCTGGCATGGTGACCAGATAATGGCAATGTCATACTGCTAGATACCTATGAACATAATGGGCCGGCTCATGATGAGATCCCCCATCCTCTTGGCTAGGTCTTGTTTTATTATTTTTCTTCAGGTCCCTTTTGTTTCTTATCGAGAGGCCTTTTATTGCCTTCTCAGGGATCCCTGGGCGAGGCATCTCTAGGTTTTATTTCCTATGGCTTTTATCTTTTACCAACTGCTTTTACCTCCTAGGCCTTTAGCCCCTTCTTCCCACAGGATAAAGTGTAACCCCTCAAATAGGTCATCCTAATGCCCGGACTAGGGGAATGGGATAGATGAATGGGAGATAAGATGTAAAATGATAATATGGTGGGAGCGGACGATGGCTCTTAAAAATCCCCCCTGGTGGCTAACCAAGACCTATGGATACAAGTTTGCTAGGGCACCTCGCTTATCCCCCCAACCATGGTCAAGTGGGTTAGTGTAAGATCCAAGCAGTTGTCAGAAATGTAAGGAACCTGAGGCATATATCTGAAAGTTATAATGATCAAACATGACACATACCATGATACCTGGACCAATTACCTCATGGAGCAAGAGTCTTCTCCGATGCAAGTCCAAGCCGATGGTGATGGATGCTGCTACTGCTGACAGGACAGGTCTGATGAAGAAGAAGGATGGGCCCTCCAGGGCCATGCTCAGGTCAATCCTGCTCTTGGTACTCCATGTCTAGGACCTGTGGGCCTCGAGACATAATCTCCTAGTTATCCCTAGAAATCGAGGATAACAGGGTCCAACTATATCTATATGGCTACCATCCACCACTGGATGTCAATCTAATCCATTGGGCTTCTAGAAGTGCCCCAACACTTCCTTTACCATATTGAGGATCAACATTTAATCAACCATTTTACCATAATTATAATAAATTTTTAATGTCTAATAACATTTTGAATATTCCCTTAATGCCCAAATGCAATTTCGAGTTATGTTACTTACTAAGTATTCTAGTTCAGAAATACAGAGTATCTTAAGGTCAATATCAATCTTAACCATTACACGTAGAATTCTTCCTTCTGTTTAGCAACAGTCAGGGATGGAGGCCACTCTCCTCCTCCCACAAGAATTTTAGCAGATTAGTTTCCTATCCACCAAGCAAGGGAGGCTGTTGTGATTTCTCACTCAATCACTCTATATTTCTACAGCTCCGTTTATCAACTTGATTAGAAAAACCCCTGCCCAACAATTCCTGTACACAAAAACAAAATTTGTTTCTTAGTTCCCTTCGAAATACGAGAACTGCGCATGCTCTCCCTTTTCAGAGAATGGTCACCAGACTCATTCCTCTGATCGTGAGGGATTATACACATATACAAGGTTTAACCCTTCATTAAAGCAGTGATTATTACTGCTACATATCCTTTCCATCCATCCAAGTCTTGCTACTAGTGCCCATCAGATAATCCCACTCTTGTAGGATCAACTAGCATTTCCCAAAGAAATGATAGACTTCCTTTGCCACAGACTAGCATGATTCAATCTCATTTGGTAAAATCCCAACTGTATTTTAATCTACATGCTTCTACTCAAGGAATTTATGCAGAAACTTTATGCTTTGCAGTAAATTCTCCACAGGCTCATCTTAGCCTTCGTAACCAAATCTTATGACTGCACAACAACACGTACAATTGCATATTGAAGTCAACTTCTTTATTTGGAAATGCCAAAACATCTATAAATAGTAGCAAGTTTCATTCCTCTCTTTGGTAGAGGTTTGACTAAACCTCTTAGGAATGCGGTAAGATAGGGTGTTACCCCTTAAATTCCTCCAAAAATATGTTCATACGACTCGTGCATGAGCCCAAGCAGGCCAAGTGTTGTTGTCATGCTATGATACCAATTTGTAACACACTCGACCCCTAAATGCTCTTTTAAGGGGTGGGGCATCATAATTTCATTTTCCTTAAGTCTCCAAATGCAGATTCCAATTTTCTCCTGGGACTATGCGACCTTCCGGTCTAGGATCATTTAATCACTTGAGTCGAATCGACTCTTCGAGCTCCTGCTGGAACCCAAATCAATCTTTACAATTCCCCCCTTCTCCAAGGTGCAGGTTCTTCCAAACCGCGGGCTCTTTCCTGCGCCCTTTGAAGAATTCGAACAACAGGCACTAGCTTTCCATGCTAGGCCCCTTTCTTCATATGACCTCAGGCTGTGACCCGACGCCTACTCAAAAGGCACTTCGAAACTTCGAGCTTCGGGCGTTTACACTTCACCACTCGCCAATTCTCCCAAACTTCGAACTGGCAAAGTTTCGAAATGACGTGAGAGGGATCGGCGGTCCCTTCTACCTTTCCTGATCAACGACCCACCGAAACTTTGAGCTCAGGAACTTCAGTGAGTTCCGAACCGCTTTTCCACAAAACCTCTGGAGTGACAATCTCTGAAGTTCACAATCCGATGCCACGGGTACTTAGAGAATTGACGGCTCTGATTCACTTCGGGACTCTGGGCTTCGGCAATGCTCGAGTCTTCACACACACAAACCTCCGGAGTGAAATCCTTCTAGAGTGTCGGATCTTCGGACACGTGTCCCCACATGGCTTCATCTCGTTCGTACCATCTCTAGGTTCCTACCTCCCACAGGGAAGGTCCATCCATCAAACAATCCAATGATTGGCTTAACCCTCGTCTAGTACACAGGCTAGCGGGGAATTCGACACTTCGGCACTTCGGCACTTCGACGTTGAATCCCTCTTTACCGTCTACACACGAGATCTCCCGAAGTCTATGTTATCGCACAGTTTGTAGCTAGGTCAAAAGGGTAGAAGATAGAGGCCAAACTAGCGTAACATGAACCTACCCCACCCAATGTCACCACAATGGGGAGGTTCTTTCTATTCAGGGAGGTTAGGCCCAGGGGAGACGTCCTCGGTGACCTGGAGTTTTGAAGAGGCTAAGGTATAAAGGTCAAAGTGAAATTCCCTCTTCACAGGTCACCACCAAGAGCAAATAGTCCGGCTAAACAACTAATAATGAAGTGTAGGCCCAAATGAGAACACCTGCCTGGAACAAAGCAACAACAGACTAATACATGCAGGCTATGATTCAAAGGGTTAGTACTTCATACAACTATCTGATATCAATATATAAGCAATAGATATTGACAAGATCAATGTTTATTAATACAACAATGAAATAATATCAATTCATCAATAAACACCAAGATGATGTAGCAATCAGTATGTCCAATCAATCCCTTATTCAATAAATGCTTTAAACCATCATCTAATTGCCTATGAAAAGAACTTGCTGCGTCAAAATGGAATAACCAAGGATGATGTCAGCCTTATTAGGGTTAGTAGTTAGTTAGGGTTTCAATTTATAAGAGTTTGAAAGTTTGTTTGACCACTATCACTTCAACGTTGGAGACCTATGATTAGTGCCTAAGGGTAAATGGAGTCAAATTAAGGGACGACGCAAAGGTTGAAGGGAAAAGGCTAAGGACTAGAGGGAAGGGTTTTGAAGTGCTGCAATGGCAAGGCCCCAGAAACAAAACCCTAGGGGAAAGAGGCTCACTCCGGTGTTGTTTAAGCAAGGCCTTGTGCTCTTTCCTCTTTCCTTAGGTTTAACTTGGCAAAACGGCTAGCATAAAAGATAAATCAAGACACGAGAGTGTGGTGAGGGAGAGTGTTGCAAAGGCAAGGCCCTATCACCAAACCCTAGAAGTACAACCCTAGGTGTAGATAACCTAGGCCTGGGATGTCTCCTCCTTCTTGACTTTTAAAGGGACGACTAGTATAGGGGAAGAAGCAATAAGAGTGTAGCAATGGCTAGGCTCTTCCTTCCTTCTTCAATGGCTGAAAATTTCTCTTTTAGGGGACATGAGACAACGACCTACTTGTGTGTTTGTCCCCTAGGGTTTTAAAATTAGAAAAAAATATAATAAATGAAAGAATATAAGACTACAACCATTCAATTAAGAAGTTTTGCATAAAAAACACTTACATATCATGATGAAATAGCATTGCAAACCCTAGTTGTAAACCTTCCTTCAAGAGAAATGCCAAAAATGCCAAGAAATGCCCTCCTTCAACAAGTGCGCCTCACTCAAAGAGAAGAAATACCCAAGTAGGGCGCAAAAATCAGATCTCACTAATGAGTGAGTGTTGTGTTCTGTCAAAATGAGGATAAAACTCCTCAATATATACTGTATCAATGACCTTTAATTAATGTTAGGTCATAAAAATTAGCCGACAAGGCTTTAAACCAAAATCATACTGTTTTTACATTAAAATGTCAAATTAAAACCCTAATTGAGCTGTAATAAAGGTAAAATCCCCTTCAAGGGAGGCGCTATCCCTTTTTAGGGCAGATGAGGCATCCAGGAGCAAAACGTTGACCCCCCAGGGGCCTCTCCAACATGCTACACATGCCACTGTTGCCCAGTCTGCCTCCAAGAATGACCATGAAGCTGGATGACGTCATGGTAAGGATGGGGACGCTCTGAGCCTTCCAAGGCCAACATTCCACTGAAAAGGGGTCATCCCCCCTAGGTCGGGCTCTGCCAAAGTGCCTCTGGTGAAACGTCCTCTTCTTCTCTGGTGCAAGAGCTCAATCAAACACTGTCCTGTCTCTGCCCCTCTGACGGAGTCTCAACAACCATCTGATGGGATCTTCAGCCCCATGGAGGTCCGAACTAATCATCTCCCCCTGTGTACCGGTCCAAATGGTACCTGTCCATCGGGCATGGTCCTACACATCAAAAACTACGCCCTCCATGGGCTCATTAGTCACAGAGATCATAGCAATGTTAATCACATTTCATCATTAATATTATCAAACATATGCATAAAAACCCTGATATATCATTCAATAGCTCAAAGACATTACAAAAAACCTACAATACAAGGTTGAGAAAAGAAGACAAGACACCCTATTGTGCTAGTATCCATAAGGAAAGGAAAGTTTCCAAGGGGTTTCATCCAAGCCATGTAGATGAGGACCAAGGTGATGTGGCTAAGGGATGTCCAAACATACGGGTAGAGTGAGAGCCAGGGATGCATGATATTACCTGTGGGTGCCTTTGTAGAAGGTGAGTTGTACCTGTCATGGATGCAATTTTTTCCAAGCCCTTTCTTGCCTTTATTCTTTCCTTTATTTTCTTTTTCTTCTTCTTTTTCTTTTTATTCAAGGGCTATCCAGAGGACACTACCTTGGCGTGGTGACCAGAGCTGATAGTTTTACCCACAAGTACTTTCACATATATGATAAGGCTGGCTCGTGATGAGACCCCCTTTCCCTTGGCCATGCAACCAAAGGTCATTGCCCTGGAGTGGTAACCAGATGGTGGCAATGTCATGTTGTTAGGTACCCATGAACATAATAGGCTGGCTCGTGATGAGACCCCCTATCCACTTGATTAGGTCTTGTTCGTTATTTTTTCGGGTCCCTCTTGTTTCTTGCTGAGAGGCCTTTTATTGCCTTCTCGGGGATCCCTGGGTGAAGCATCTCGAGGTTTTATTTCTAGGCTTTTATCTTTTACCAGCTGCTTTTACCTTCTGGGCCTTTAGCCCCTTCTTTCCATGATATAAGGTGCAACCCCACAAATAGATCATCCTAATGCTCGGACAAGGGGAATGGGACAGATGAGCGGGAGATAAGATGGAAAAGTGGTGGTATGATGGGAGCGAACGATGGCTCTTCAGAAATCCCCCAGTGACAAACCAAAACCTATGGGCACAGGCTTGCTAGGGCACCCAGTCAATCTCCCCAAGCATGGTCAAGTGGGCCAATGTAAGATCCAAGCAATTGTCAGAGATAAAAGGGATCAAATGCATACATTTAAAGGTTATAATGATCAAAAGTGACACATACCATGATACTTGGACCAATTACCTCATGGAGCAAGAGCCTTCTCTGATACAAGACCAAGCTGATGGTGATGGATGTTGTTGTTGCTGACAAGAGGAATCTGAAGAAAAAAGAAAAGGATGGGCCCTCCAGGGCCATGCTCAGGTCAATCCTACTCTCGGTACTCCATGTCTGGGACCTGTGGGCCTCGAGACATGATCTCCTAGTTATCCCTAAAAATCGGGGATAACATCTGGCTCCAACTTGGGGACATGTGCTCACCGTAGAGCGCATGAGAACCTCGGCATCTCTGGCATAACCTGCAGACCTGCTCAACTCGATAGGGGCATCAGCAACAAAAATGGGGCGGTAATGCCACCCCAGCATATATAGACATATACATAAACTGAAGTAATACAATCAATATGCAAATGTAAAGCAAAGTACCTAACTTTATCTACCTGTTGGTTGGATATTCGATGTAGTCAAACGACTAGTGTAGCCAATCCAGCAATGTCCCATGATACTTGCCCTTGTGCTTCATCATAAACCAAAATAGTGATAAATCAAGCACAAAAATGTCATGAGTTAGAATGTATATCATATCATCGGAAATCTCAAAGTCTAACTCATGGAGACGGGTGGGAGGGATAAAATCTTGCCAAGTCCATCTCTGAGGAAAGTACTCAATCCACTTCGAGAAAGGGTCATGAAAAATGCGAGGTTCAGAAAACTAACTCAAAGAGCCTGCAAACTGGCTACCTAGGACATCCTCACGCTCTGAAGTCAAGGAAGGGATCGACAAAAATCTAGCAGACGGCTGGCTAGCTATCAAGGGAAAGTCGAAAAACTGGGATAACTGACTCAAACTTGCAGTACCCAACCAACCCTTGGAGTCTAGGGTTTGCCTAAGAGGAAACTCAACATTAAAAATATACTTCCCAACTACACCTTTCATGGAAAAGCACAGCAAAGTAATAACAGGTAGCTGGAGAAAAAGGTCATGAGAATCCTTTTTTAGGCAAACAACATTTTTACTCCTATCAAAATCCGAGCATAGTGGTGGTTGATAGTCATCTTCATAGGGTAAATCTAAGTGCTCGGAGGAGTACTCATCAAAGGCCTCAAGGTAAGACTGAAAATCATTAGGCAAATACTGTACTTGGTCAACCTTGGGTGTTTGTGGAGAGCCGGTAAAAATCTCATCTCCTTGTTGCCACTAGTCAAGAGCTTGTTGTGATAATTGCAAAGGCAACACTCGAAGATGACTCTTTATGTCATAGATGGGATCCATATCATAACTAACTGCATCCCACCTACGTCTCCCAACATGTATGAACTCATCAAAATGTATCAGTATCATAACATGGAGGAGTCAAAACATCCAATACTTTTGTACTCTCTGTGTCATAAGGTAAAGAACCACTGAAAAATTGGAAGGGGGAATAATTCACCTTGCTTAATCCTTCCTGTGCAAGAGCTTCAAGTATTTGGATAGCTTCATCAAGTGGAAGATCTGCCTCTACATCTTCAGTCTTGAGACATAGGGGATCTAGCTTGTCCAAGGGTTCCATTTCTTCTTCACTTTCTGAGTCATAGAACAAGGTATCATAAAAAAACTGGAAAGGAAAATGACTTACCTCATTCTCTTCATCTTGTGCAGGAGGGACAGGATCTTGGAGAGCTTCATCAGACTGAGGAGCAGTTACTGGAGCTTCATCCTCATAATTCATGTCTCTAGTTATATCTTTGTTGCATTCTATTGGATTATGGGAGAGGTCTTGCTCCTCTTCAAGGGGTTGATAATGGTCTTCATAAACCTCATCTCTTATATCAGAGGATTCTTGGTGTTGATCATGATATGCTCTCCTGAGATCTTCTACAATCTCAGTGGTGAATCCTTTGTGGTCTAAGGCTACCATGAGGTTTTGAAGGACATCTTCATACGTTTGGCAATCTGGCTTAGTAAGGTCTATAAACCTACTGATGAGGTGTATGAAATATGATATACCCCTGTCCGTGCAACAACTCTTAAAACGATCTTGTAAGTAGGATGGCAGGGTGAGTAAGAACAATTTTATAAGAGCATCCTCTCCTCCCAACTTTATCTCACTCAAATACTCCAAAAAATTTATGATGTGAGGAGTTGGGAGGCCCAAAAATGTTGGAGAGTTGTTTAGCCGTTTTTTATCAAAGTAATTTGGGTATCCTTGAAAACTTTTGAAATCAATACTCAGATACATTTGTTCCCAGTGTGCCATGATCCCATAACTTGGAAATATCACAAAAAGCAAGGTGGCACTCTGAGAAATATTAGTGGAGTCGCCAAGTAAGCTTGTAAGAAAAGGCTCTGAGGCAAGGCTTACCGAAAAGTTTTGTCGTTTGAGGAGAATTGACTCAGTGTTCCCCGGCAACGGCGCCAAAATGTTATCGCACAGTTTGTAGCTAGGTCAAAAGGGTAGAAGATAGAGGCCAAACTGGCGTAACAGGAACCTACCCCACCCAATGTCACCACAATGGGGAGGTTCTTTCTATTCAGGGAGGTTAGGCCCAGGGGAGACATCCCCGGTGACTTGGAGTTTTGAAGAGGCTAAGGTATAAAGGTCAAAGTGAAATTCCCTCTTCACAGGTCACCACCAAGAGCAGATAGTCCGGCTAAACAACTAATAATGAAGTGTAGGCCCAAATGAGAACACCTGCCCGGAACAAAGCAACAGCAGATTAATACATGCAGGCTATGATTCAAAGGGTTAGTACTTCATACAACTATCTGATATTAATATATAAGCAATAGATATTGACGAGATCAATGTTTATTAATACAACAATGAAATAATATCAATTCATCAATAAACACCAAGATGATGTAGCAATCAGTATGTCCAATCAATCCCTTATTCAATAAATGCTTTAAACCATCATCTAATTGCCTATAAAAAGAACTTGCTGCGTCAAGATGGAATAACCAAGGATGACGTCAACCTTATTAGGGTTAGTAGTTAGTTAGGGTTTCAATTTATAAGAGTTTGAAAGTTTGTTTGACCACTATCACTTCAACGTTGGAGACCTAAGATCAGTGCCTAAGGGTAAATGGAGTCAAATTAAGGGAGGACACAAAGGTTGGAGGGAAAAGGCTAAGGACTAGAGGGAAGGGTTCTGAAGTGCTGCAATGGCAAGGCCCCAGAAACAAAACCCTAGGGGAAAGAGTCTCACTCCGGTGTTGCTTAAGCAAGCCCTCGTGCTCTTTCCTCCTTCCTTAGGTTTAACTTGGCAAAACAGCTAGCATAAAAGATAAATCAAGACACGAGACTGTGGTGAGGGAGATTGTTGCAAAGGCAAGGCCCTATCACCAAACCCTAGAAGCAGGACGACCCTAGGTGTAGATAACCTAGGCCTGGGACATCTCCTCCTTCTTGACTTTTAAAGGGACGGCTAGCACAGGGGAAGAAGAAATAAGAGTGTAGCAATGGCTAGGCTCTTCCTTCCTTCTTCAATGGCTGAAAATTTCTCTTTTAGGGGACATGAGACAACGACCTACTTGTGTGTTTGTCCCCTAGGGTTTTAAAATCAACAAAATTTATAATAAATGCAAGAATATAAGACTACAACCATTCAATTAAGAAGTTTTGCAGAAAAAACACTTACATATCATGATGAAATAGCATTGCAAACCCTAGTTGTAAACCTTCCTTCAAGAGAAATGCCAAAAATGCCAAGAAATGCCCTCCTTCAACAAGTGCGCCTCACTCAAAGAGAAGAAATACCCAAGTAGGGCGCAAAAATCAGATCTCACTAATGAGTGAGTGTTGTGTTCTGTCAAAATGAGGATAAAACTCCTCAATATATACTGTATCAATGACCTTTAATTAATTTTAGGTCATAAAAGTTAGCCGACAAGGCTTTAAACCAAAATCATACTGTTTTTACATTAAAATGTCAAATTAAAACCCTAACTAAGCTGTAATAAAGGTAAAATCCCCTTCAAGGGAGGCGCTAGCCCTTTTTAGGGAAGATGAGGCATCCAAGAGCAAAACGTTGACCCCCCAGGGGCCTCTCCAACATGCCACACGTGCCACTGCTGCCCAGTCTACCTCCAAGAATGACCATGAAGCTAGATGACATCATGGTAAGGATGGGGACGCTCTGAGCCTTCCAAGGCCAACGTTCCACTGAAAAGGGGTCATCCCCCCTAGGCCGAGCTCTACCAAAGTGCCTCTGGTGAAACGTCCTCTTCTTCTCCGGTGCAAGAGCTCAATCAAAAACTGTCTTGTCTTTGCCCCTCTGATGGGGTCTCAGCAACCATCTGATGGGCTCTTCAGCCCCATGGAGGTCCGAACTAATCATCTCCCCCTGTGTACCGGTCCAAATGGTATCTGTCCGTCGGGCATGGTCCTACACATCAAAAACTACGCCCTCCATAGGCTCATTAGTCACAGGGATCATAGCAATGTTAATCACATTTCATCATTAATATTATCAAACATATGCATAAAAACCCTGATATATCATTCAATAGCTCAAAGACATTACAAAAAACCTACAATACAAGGTTGAGAAAAGAAGACAAGACACCCTATTGTGCTAGTATCCATAAGGAAAGGAAAGTTTCCAAGGGGTTTCATCCAAGCCATGTAGATGAGGACCGAGGTGATGTGGCTAAGGGATGTCCAGACATACGGGTAGAGTGAGAGCCAGGGATGCATGATATTACCTGTGGGTGCCTTTGTAGAAGGTGACCTATACCTATCATGGATGCAATTTTTTCCAAGCCCTTTCTTGCCTTTATTCTTTCCTTTATTTGCTTTTTCTTCTTCTTTTTCTTTTTATTCAAGGGCTAACCAGAGGACATTGCCTTGGCGTGGTGACCAGAGCTGACAGTGTTACCCACAAGTACTTTCACAGATATGATAAGGCTGGCTCGTGATGAGACCCCCTTTCCCTTGGCCATGAAACCAAAGGTCATTGCCCTGGAGTGGTAACCAGATGGTGGCAATGTCATGTTGTTAGGTACCCATGAACATAATAGGCTGGCTTGTGATGAGACCCCCTATCCTCTTGATTAGGTCTTGTTCGTCATTTTTTCGGGTCCCTCTTGTTTCTTGCTGAGAGGCCTTTTATTTCCTTCTTGGGGATCCCTGGGCGAAGCATTTCGAGGTTTTATTTCTAGGATTTTATCTTTTACCAGTTGCTTTTACCTTCTGGGCCTTTAGCCCCTTCTTCCCACGAGATAAGGTGCAACCCCACAAACAGATCATCCTAATGCCCGGACAAGGGTAATGGGACAGATGAGCGGGAGATAAGATGGAAAAGTGGTGGTATGATGGGAGCGGACAATGGCTCTTCAGAAATCCCCCAGTGGCAAACCAAAACCTATGGGCACAGGCTTGCTAGGGCACCCAGTCAATCTCCCCAAGCATGGTCAAGTGGGCCAATGTAAGATCCAAGAAGTTGTCAGAGATAAAAGGGATCAGAGGCATACATTTAAAGGTCATAATGATCAAAAGTGACACATACCATGATAGCTGGACCAATTACCTCATGGAGCAAGAGCCTTCTCCGATTAAAGACCAAGTCGATGGTGATGGATGTTGTTACTGCTGACAAGACGAATCTGAGGAAAAAAGAAAAGGATGGGCCCTCCAGGGCCATGCTCAGGTCAATCTTGCTCTCGATACTCCATGTCTGGGACCTGTGGGCCTTGAGACATGATCTCCTAGTTATCCCTAAAAATCGGGGATAATAGTCTCGAACTCCCAAAGTCCCATGAGCTTGCCACGTGGTTCTGGCCTTCAGGTCTTTTGGTCTCTCTTCGTACTACACCCCAAATCCTCTGAAGTCCGAAGTCCCAGACTCCCGGAGTTTCGGTCACTTTACCAACCACTTTGGCTAGGCGGGCTCTTACCAGGGATTGACACGTGTAAGGTTCAAAGGTGACACATGTCACATTTCAATGGGTCTATATGGTATGTGATACGCACAAATCCGAGTGACATGTGGTACGTCAAACTTGGGTCCATGTCACACTTAGTGACATCACTGCACTACGTCACTCTGGATCGACCTTCCTTCATGCCCTTCGATCTCACCACCAAGGTTGGTCCATGTACCCCTTGGATCAACGGTCTCTGTTACTTCGTAACTTTCGCGTTCGGGGGTTTCATTCTATAGACTTCTCCTTTCTCCTGAAGTAGTCAATGTCGAATTGACCATGGGGTAGATCCAACGATCAGGGACGGATCCAACATGCCCTCAAATCAATGGTTCCCATCACTTCATTGTTTCGACCTTCGAGGATTTTGACGTTACCACGCTCCTGTCCTCTCGAAGCGGTCAACGCTGGGCTGACTTCTTCATAGATCCGACAGCTAAGAGAGAACCCGAAGGATCCCTAGATCAACGATCCTGGTCACTTCGCAGCTCCCGCCTTCGAGGGTTTTGGCTTCACTTCCACTCCATTTTACCAAAGCGGGACTTCACTGAAGTACCATGTGCAGGTCCCTTCTCCTGAATGATCGGATGGTACGCGTGGATCCTAATGATTTTCCCCAAATCTACGGCTCTCCTTCACTTCGTAACTTCGACGTTCGGGGAGTTTGATGCTATAGCATCTCCATTCTCCAGAAGTGGAACTTCACCGAAGTACCATACACAAAACCTTCTGTTGACCGCCCATTTAGCACTAGGGGTTCAACTCATGTGCCATGAAGTGTGCATCATCAGATGCAGATATGATGAAGACAGTATTGGTTCTACTTGGGCATTTGATGCTCCAGCACAAATTTTTGTAAACGAAATTTCCGCACCCCTGTGTGGGTTGATAATGTAATAAGTCTGCATGGATCATAGTTAGGTCAAGTACCTTGGGATGTTTTCATTAGGAGAGTTCCTTTCACCGAGGGTTTTTTATCCTCAGGTTGTCAATTGGGCTTTCGAGCCTGATTGACTTCCCATGAGTTTTTCCCTCCACACATGCAATAATTCCTCCAAAGTGGTGAACGAAGTTCTAATGGTCTCATCATTTAGGAATGTTGTAAATGACCATGCCAGACAGTGTATAAAGTTTCGCGGAATTTCGTCGAGTCTAGATAGGTTTTTTTTAATTAATTAAATTTTTAATAATTTAATTAACTAAATGTTTTTTGAGCAAATATTGTAAAAACTGGGTCTTTGGGATTTTGATAGGGGTATTTGTGCTCAAAAGAAATGGAATGGCACCCCCTACACCCATAGACCAAGTTTCAGCTGAGTCGGACAAAGTTTGCTATGCATTTGTCCACCCGGAGTCAAAGTCAGTCAAAACAACAATTTTAATTGCTAAGTCATTTTTGTAATTTTTGTAAAAAAGAGTTAATGGGTTAGTTTGAAGGTGGAAAAGAGCAATATTAGACTTTCCTAAGCATAACCTAACCCTCCCAACCTTTTCCAACATATTCTAACCCCTTACCCACCTTCTACACTCAAAAATCATGGCCCCCTAGGGCAAGTGACGTTTTTCCTTGGTGGAGGTTGTTGTGACTTATTTGGGTTCCTCTCTCATGAGTTATGACTCCCTTTGACCCCCACATCACCTCCTAGGATGATCCCACTCCTTTTTTCTCATTAATTCCCC
>JASDQU010685521.1:44445-70442 GCA_032191745.1 Picea mariana | reverse complement strand
GATAACAGGGGCCATGATGAAGAAGACGTGAAAATGACTTTGTTTGTGTACTCTTTGGAAGGAGATGTTGCCGAATGGTTTACAGATTTTGATGCACAAAAGTTTAGCACCCTTCATGAAATATTGAATGAATTCATGATGAGATGGGGTGATAAAAAAGAACATAGATTTCAGTTTGTTTCTCTTACCACTAGCCATAATAAAGAAAATGAAACGGTGGTGGAATTTAACACTAAGTTTAACAGCTTGGTGAAAAGCCTTCATAATGACATTAAGCCTTCAGACACTGCAATATTGATTTATTATATAGAGGCATTTGAGGGTGAAATGAGGTATGCCTCAAGGGATAAGGATCCTCAAACTTTAGGAGTAACACAAGCTACAACTATAAGAATTGAACAAAATATGCTTGAGGCTAGGAAGTCCAACATTCCTGGTTTCACAAGAGGTTCTTCTTCAAAGGTAAATGATGAAAAGAAGAAGAAGGATGAGGGTCAAGGATCATCAAGTCATGGGATTAAGGAATTGACCCAGTTAATTAAGAAAATGGAAGTAAACCATACCAACCAGATCAATGCATTGCAAAATAGGTTGATCACTATGGAGAGGTCCCAAAATAATAGACAACAACACAAGCCAAATGATAAGTGGCCAAGAAGACCTCCCCAAAATGATCAAAGGCCACCTAATCCTTTTGAATCCACCAACTTGGTAGATCATCACTCCATACCTTACAATAGACCTTGTGGTGAGTTTCATGAGGAATCAACATGTCTAGTTTTCCTTGAAGATTGTTATGGTGATTATGGAACTCAAGGAAATGAACAAATAAATATGTGTGGTGAAAGATACCATGAGGGCATGTATGATTGGATTGGTTTTGATGGAAGTAGTGGAAACTGCATGAACAGTAATGTTGATAAAGCAACAGGAAAGTATGGGCCCAAGCCCACACCCCAACAGGTTGCGGAAATGGCTAAGTATAGAGGCATTACATACCAAAGGAATGGAAATAAAGGTCAAGATAAAGGTCAAACTAGTGTTCCCAAGGTATCTCCTTCTAAGTCTAATGTGCCTATTAATACATATTTGAATATTGACTTAGGTGGATGGTTGAGTAATGCAAAGATGTTAGTGCCAGTATCAGAAATTATGAAGATCCCTTCACAAAGGGAAAAGCTACTTAAAGCCATAGAAGATCCTCCTAAGAGTTCTGTTGAGAAACAACCAACTGTGGCTTACCAGGACACACCAGTAATTCTACAGAATTGGGATAGGGGAAATGAAAAGAATTTTCCTTTCTACCTATTGCCGTCCTTATACACACTTGAAAACGTGAGCTAAGTCTGACTCACTTAGTGTGTCCTTGGAGACACAATGCCTAGGTTTACAGCCCACGCTGTCACTTTGATCGGAACCTCTTCCGTCTAGGTTCACTCCTAGAGAAGCCAAGGGGGGTAGTCCCTAGTTTCTAGTTAAGTTCTAGGAGTTGATTTTAGTTTGTTAAGATTTGGGGGGATTCTAACCTAAGATGCTAAGGCAGCAATGCAAGATGCAAGGTTAGTATGTTAAGCAAGTCTTTTCCTAGGATTACTAAGACTAGTGCCTAAGATTGGGCAAGGGGTAAACTAAAGTTAAAGGATGATTCGTTACAAATAAGATTAAAAAAGAATAATTGAATCAAATATTAAAGACAAGATTTACAAGTAAAGAATGCTAGGGTACAAAAAGCAAGCTAACCACTTTTAACTATTTGTGTGTAGGATATAAGGAGATCAAAGCATCATCACATTTATGAGATTATCATCAACACATCATTATCATCAACACATCAACAAAGAAGATTTAGAGATTTTAAGCACAAGTGTTACAAGGATGATGAAGATTACCAAATCTTAGTTGTTAAACCCACAAAGTATTTAGATGTTTTAGCCCATGGTTGGATTATTAAAGGTTTCTTAAGATTATCAAGTTTTAATTACCTTTATTAAAATTTTCACCAAAGCCTCCTCCTCCTATTGCCAAATGGCTGCTGGATGCTCAAGATAGTATAACAACGAAGCTAACCCTAGCTGTCACAGTCAGCCCAAAGTATTGAGTTTTTATGGAAATGAAACTCCTTTGAGACGTGAGACCATCCCCGGCCTATCACCGTCCATTGCCCTCCTCAATACCCGTTTTAGATGGTGAAGATGGTGGTCGAAGGTACCCTATTAAGTCTATTAAGTTAATATATGAATTAGGTAGACTTTTAGGTGTGTTTTAGAGTGTTTTAAAGATTTTATGACACTTTTAAAATGTGATTTAGTGCTATGGCCGAAACTTACTTCAACTTAAATGTGTTGCTTAAGCTTATGAAATGAAAATACATTAACACATATAAGCTATGTGAGAGAAAATTGTTTAATGCACGAATATGTAGCTTGAAAAGTTAAGAAGCAATTACAAGGGCAAGAACAACTTGCCAAGAAGATGAAAGAGATGAGCACACTTATCTTATTGTGATTTAAAGCATTAAGATCCAAGCACAAGTGTGATAAAGAAAATTTAAGGGTTAGCCTACACTATCAACTTAACCATTAAGTTACTTCCAATATATGGCAAATGGCCTCAAAAGATTAAAGCATGAGAGAAAAACACCATTTACTTATGGAAGCATTTAGACATTTAGGGTTATAGATCTAAGCATGTAAAATGAATATTAAACTTTAAAGAGCTTGAGCATGCAAATAGACCTAACTAAGTTGATTATGCCCAATAGGCTTAAGCTAAAGATTGATTATGTATGAGATCTAGATCTAGAATATTTTAGACATTAAGCACTTAGATCATCAATCACATATTTAACCCTAGCCTTACCACTTGGGGTATTCCTCTCCCAATAGGTAGGAAATTATTAGATTCACTTAACTTAGAAAAAAAAATAGCAAAGAGAGAAGGCAAGCAAGCAAGAAGAATGAAGCAAAGAAAGAGACAAGCAAAGAAAGAGGCAAACCCTACCCCACATCTTAGGGTTTGGGATATGCCTTTCATCTACCAAACCCCACATCCTAGCTCAAAGAGGCAAGAAAAATGCAAAAATTTCAAAATCTAAACTATGCCCTAGCTACCCCAAGGCTCACATGTGGGAGGAGGCCGTACCACTTCTTTCTCCCACAACTATGAGCGACTAAATCAGAAAAATAAGAAGAAAACTGCTCAAGAAAGCTCTAAAAATGAAGGAGGAAGTTGAGAAATAGCTACCAATCCCTTGGGGGGTCTTTGAGTGTTGTGTGGATGCCTTTGGGTAGCCAAAACCCCTCTCAACCAGATCCGAACCTGCAAAAACCAACAAGGTATCCTTGCTGGAAATGCTACACACAACAAGCAAAATGAAGAACAACTTTTGCCTTTTAGGGGCAAAAATTTTCCTTAAGAAAAATTTGATAAAATTGATTTAAATGACCAAATCTTACTAAGTTAAACTAGCTGAAATATATATGAATGTGAACAGAAAATAGAAGAAGAGTAAAGGGTGAGATAAGCATGGAGTTTGTATGTCTCAAGGGAAAAATCTTCCTTGGTGCATTCCTAATGAAACCCTTGAAGCTAAACCTGCAAAACTTGAGAGGTGATGTGCATACAAGAGATAATATGTTGCATATACTAACAAGATGACATTTCAATCCTATCTAGCAAAACAATATATATAGATCTACAAGCATGTGCATTAATAGATCTACCCAAGTAACATTTTATCTAAGATCCAATGTGTGCAATCACCAACCAAATCCAAACAAAGTTTACCTCATATGTGTGGCAAGAACAAGCATGTGCATAACTCTTCCAATTGTCCTCCAAAGTTTCTCTTTATTACTCAAGAAATGGATCTTGGAGAGAACTATCTTCAAAACCCTAAGAGCTAGAGAATGGCAAATGTGGAAAGAAAGAGAGAGAGAGTGTGTGAGAAATCAAGTAGCATAACATTAGCTCAATATATGGTGAGTTGGGAGTGAGGAAAGGGATCTATTTATACTTGGAGAGGCAAACCTACCTCTCTTGGATCAATGCCAAGTGTCCACCACCAAGCAAGAGATGAGATCCCAAGGCTAGGGCACACCATCTAGGGTTTAGATCATAGATCTAGGGTGTAGATTGGTGTGGAAAATGTTGGGATCACACAAAAGAGTAGTGTGAGGCTTATGGGATGCGTGCTAAGGGAGAAAAAGGAGCCCAACCATCAAAAAACGAATTTTCCTAGGAGATACACAAGAGGGGCGGTGTAACTCTCCTTGGAGGGCGCACCATTTGGGGGAGAGGAGAGAAATTAATGAGGGAAGGGGAGTGGAGAGGCATTGGGATGAAGCAAAGAGGTAGTGGGAGGCTAGGAAAAGCGTGCCATGGGATAGCATAAGTCTCCCATTGATTTTTTTATCATTTTTTACTTTTTGGAGACTTTCTAGAAGGAAGGCACACCACTCTAGAAAAAGTAACGTTTTTGCTTTATGGCTAGGTGGGGGGGTGATGTGAAGGTTGGAAAAGGTTAGGAAATGTTAAGAAAAATCTTTCTCACCTTTATCCATCTTTACATCATCCTTTTAACTCATTTTTAAAAATTACATTTTTGCTATGTTTGGACTTAGCAATTAAAATTGTTGTTTTTGACTGACTGACACTTTAGGTGGACAAACCCATAGCAAAAGTTGTCTGACCGAGATGAAACTTGGTACAAGGGTGTAGGGGGTGATATTCCATTTCTTTTGAGCACAAATACCCCTATCAAAAATCCAAGGACGTAGTTTTTACAATTTTTGCTCAAAAATAATTAATTAATTAAATAATTAAACCTCCAAACTTGGGGAAATTTAATTAAAAATTAATTAATTAAAAAAAACTAATTTAGATTCGATGGAATTTTGCGAGACTTTTTAAGATGTTTTTCATGGTAATTTACAATGATTCCCTACAAAAGTTACCAAAAGATAAGTCCACTAGAACGTCGTTCACCACTTTGGAGGAATTATTGCAAGTGTGAGGGAAAAACTCAAGGGAAATCAATAAGGCTGAAAACCCAATAGGTAACCAGAGGATAAAAAACCCTCGGTGAAAGGAACTCTCCCAGTGAACCGATCCCAAGGTAACTGAACTAGACATGACTCATGCAGACTTATTACATTATTAACCCACGTAGGGGTGCGGAAATTCCAATTACAAAAAGAAGTGTTGGGGCCAAACAATGCCCTGTAGAACCAAAAGTCTTCAAAAAAATTGCATCTAATGATGCATCTCTTCATGGTACATAAAGTTGACCACCTATGTTGGAGAGGCGGTCAACATCTGGCTCCACATAGAGACGTGTGTTCGATCTTCTCACTCGAGACAGAGAGCATACGAGAATCCAACACCTGCAACAGAGTGCTCACCAATAACCAACATAAGAATACATATATACATGATTAAATAAATGAATGCTATATACAACATTTACAAAATGAAATAATTAAAGTACAACATTATTAATTTACAACAAATGAAATCTATGGTACCGAAAAAAAATTCTAAGTACATATTGACATAATAAATTGAAATAATACAAAATTAAATACAAAGAAGGGTTAGAGATACGTTACAACCACCCATGCAATGGATGAAATGATGCCACAAGTGTCTGAAACATCCTTGTCCAAGATGACTCACAGAAGATCCCTTCCCAAGTTTTATCAACTTGGAACTTTTTGTGAGGAAGAACCAACCAAACTTCATGTTCCTTCCTTCCTTCAACCAAACACTCGAATATGACAAGTTGTGTAAACTCTGAATACTTTGTTGCTCATGACTGTCAAGGTAGGAGGCCAACCAATACTCATAATGATATGGCATCGACAAACTGAAGTTGCCTTCCATTTCCACATAATCTTGCATTAAGTCCTCTTTTAGTTGAGAGGCTGAAAAACAATATACCACAGGAACCATCATACTGCTTTCTCCAAGATTTTCAAAGTTACCCTTCAAAAATATTGATTCCTCGGGAGGCGGGTGGGGAATTGAATTATCTAGATATTCAACATTTTCAAACTCAAGTTCCTTTATTTCCTCAAAATGGATGATTGGCTCATCCATGGATTCATCTAGAATTTCCCCATAAACTTCCTCATCTTTTTCACTATAAGGCTCAAGTTCAAGGGGGTTCGGATATTCAATATAAGTTTCATCTTTTGCAAGGCGAGCCTCCATGATATCTAGTTGTAAGTTCATGGCTTCAAAATGTTTGTTATGGGCATATTGCATGTTCAGAAGTATTTCTTTAAGCTCCTTAATGGGATCTGGTGGAGTATCTTCTTCTATGTCTAAACTGATTGTGTCCATATCTGGAAGATTTTTCCTCTTCCATTTTTCCATAAAATCATTAACCAACTCATTGTAAATTTTATCCTGATCATCCCCAAATATTTCCAAAAAGTCATGCAGAAAATCCCATATAGTCTTAATCGATTTATCTTTGTGAATAATAAACCAATCACAAGCACTTCCCTAGCCCTCCAAAAGAGTCCAGGAAAATAATAACATAAGGGCATCCTCACAAATAGGTGAATCATTCCAATCGTCGATTAATTTCCAAAAGGCCTCGACATGAGCACAAGCATCACCACCCTCATGAAATCCAAGCACATTGTCAACAACATCTTCAGGTATATCATTAGGATAACCAACTATTTCTGAAAAATCAAAAGGTTTCGTGAGTTCGCTCATTGAAAAAAAATGTGGGACCCGAAATATTACTAAGGATCCGACAAGAAGGGAAACATGCTAGCTTCATCCAAAAACCTTTCCAAGTTCAGAGATGAAGCAAACAAGCTGTGAGTTCCTTCTTGCATAATACCTTGTCAAATTATTTAAAAGTGGAGTCGCCAGATGACCAAGTTTATCAAACAAACCAGAGCATCAAACAAAGCAAAAACAAAAAGGAAAACAAAAATTAGATTATTGAGTTGGGAACAAGAATTGGATATCAGTGAGTGCTTCTTCCCCAAGAATTTCAAGCAACCCACAAGGATTTCTCCTTGCAGTATACTTGATGGATTTGTTCAATGGAGTCGCCACTTGGAAAGGAATCAAACAAATCTAAGCAATGCGGGCTCAAAGAATTTTAAGGCCTGTTATCGCATAGTTTGTAGACACAAGAAAGGCTTAGGAGTAGTAGGTCAAACTGGAAAAAGATGAACCTTCCCCACCCAATGTCACCACAATGGGGAGGTTCTTTCTATTTAGGGAGGCTAGGCCCAAGGGAGACGTCCTCGATAACCTGGGGTTTTGAAAGGGAAAAGGCTAATAGTACAAAGACAAAGTTCCCCTTCACAGATTACTACCAATCAGATAATCCTGGCTAAACATCCAATAAAAGAGTATAACCAAAGAAAAGAAAAGCACCTGCTTGAGACAACACAACAAGGAAACTAATACGTGCAATCTTGGTTAGTACTTCATATAAATCAATGACTATCTGATATCCAATATAAGCAGTTCAAAAAGTAAATATTGATGAAGTCAATGTTTGCAAAATGGCAATAATAAATATGTCACTTGTCAATACATACAAAAATGATATGGCATCCAATATAATCAATCAATACTTAGTCTAATAAATGCCCTCAACTACCATTCAATTTCTTATAAAGTGAAACGTTGCTATATCAAGATGAAATAACCAAGGGTGACGTCAACATTCTAGGGTTAGTAGGTTAGGGTTAGTGTAGTTAGGGTTTCAGTTTAAAAGAAGTTTGAGAGTGTTTGGATTTGATTTCACTTCAACGCTGGAGGCTGGAGATCAATGCCTTAGGGTTAAATGGAGTCAGAAAGTGAAGGACGGACAAGTTGAAGGGGACGAGATTCCAAAGGACTAGAGGGAAAGGTTTCAAGGTGTTGCTAAAGCAGGGCCTCAAAGACGAAACCCTAGGGGAGAGAGGTTCACTTCGGTGTTGCAAAAGAAACGCCTTGTGCTCTCTCCTCCTTCCTGGAAAACGACTAGCTTAGATAAAGCACAAAAAACAAGACGAGAGAGCTTAAAGAGGGAGAGTGTTGTTGCGGCAAGGCGCTTTCTTCAAACCCTAAGGGAAAAACGACCCTAGGTGTAGATAACCTAGGCCTAGGACGTCTCCCTCTCTTGGATTTCTAAAGGTATGGCTAGCATAAAGGAAGAAGGAAAAAGGAGTGTAGCTATGGCTAGGCTCTCTCTTTCCTCTTCAATGGCTTAAAACTTCTCTATTAGGGGACATGAGATAACGACCTACTTGTGTGTTTGTCCCCTAGGGTTTTGATTCAACAAATTTATAAGAAATATGCAAGAAATTTAAACTACAACCATTCAATAAGAAGTTTTGCAGAAAAAACAATTACAATTCATGAAGAAATAACCATGCAAACCCTAGTTGTAACACCTTCCTTCAAGAGAAACACCATAAATGCCAAAAAATCTCTTCCTTCAACAAGTGCGCATCACTAGTTCAGCCAAAAACCCCAATAGGGCGCTAAAATCAGACCTCACTATGAGTGAGTTATAATTGATCATAAAAATGAGAGTCAAAACCCTCAATATATAATGTATCAATGACCTAATTTTACCTTTTAGGTCATAAAAAGGCCGACAAGGCCATAATGTCCAAATAATACTATTTTTACATTAAATGCTAAGTAAAAATCCCTAATCAAGTAAAAATGAGAGTGAAATCCCCTTCAAGGGAGGCACTATCCCTTTCTAGGGAAAATGAGACACCAAGGAGCAAAACGTTAGCCCCCTAGGGACCTCTCCAACATGCCACACATGCCACTGTTGCCCAGTCTGCCTTCAAAAGCATCCATGAAGTTGGATGATGTCATGGTGAAGATGGAGATGTCCCAAGCCTTCCAAGGCTGGCATTCCACTGAAAAGGGGTCATTCCCCCCAGGTCTAGTCTTGTCGGAGTCCCTCTGATGGAATGTCCTCTTCCTCTCTAGTGCAAAAGCCCTGATCCATCTCCATCTTGTCTCTACCCCCCGATGGGGTTTCAACATCCATCTGGTGGGCTCTTAAGCCCCATGGAGGTCCAAACGAATCATCTCCCCATGTGTACCGGTCCAAATGGTATCTGTCTGTCGGGCATGGTCCTGCACATCAAAAGCTACGCCCTCCATGGGTTCATCAGTCATCGAGATCATAGCAATGTTAATCACATCTCATCATCAATATTATTAAACATATGCATAAAAACCCTAATACATCAAGATTTCTCTCGTGTATCATGGCCCGGCCTGGGATGTTACAAAAAACTTATGTGTTTTAGCCCACCTAGTTTGGTTTTTGGAAAAATACAAGAATTCTTGAAACTGTATGTCCCCAGTGAAAGGATTGGGGTTCTCTTTTTTGTTTTCTCCTAGGATGAAGTTGTGAAGGTATAGTTCACACAGAAAGTATTTTACTCCGTCATCGTGTTCTTTAAAACATGACAAAAAATTAGAAACAATGGTAAACTCAAAACGTTTCCCTGCTCTAATAGTTTTCACCCTTAGCAACATATAACATTCTAATAACAATAAGGTGTAATTAGTAGCAGGGGCCCTGCAAGCTACTATATCAGAATAAACAGAGCAAATTTCTTTGATCTTCTCAAAGGATCCATCAAGCTGGCCCTGTACCTTTTTCACATTTTATTTAGCTCTGTTGAGCTCAACAAAGGTCTTATTCTCTATTTCTGACATGCCTTGAAGTTGTTTGACAACTTTTTGGTGTTCTGACATTGTTACTTTTTCACTTCTGCATTGAGTTAGGGTTTGTTGGGATTGTTCTAGTTATGCTTCCAACCTTTCAATAATGGCATCCTGCTCAGGGGAGTTAAATACTTCCTCAGTTTGAACAGTTGTTTCCATTGTTGATAGAGCCTCTGTCTGGGTTCCTATTTCAATTGTTTCTGAAGGAGCAGGAAAATCTGTAGGAAACATTCCTTCAGTTTGAACAATTGTTTCTTCTGTTGTTGGAATCTCTGTCTGAGTTTCTATTTCAACTGATGCTAAAGGAGCATGATTTTTTTTTTTTGTTCCAATAGAATTGGTGTGAACTATCCTTCTGGGAAGTGGATTTCTTCCATGTACCCTAGCCCTCTTAGATTTCTTTTTCTCATGGGATTTTTCAGCTTGTTCCAACTACTTCCTAAGTTCTCTAATTGTTTCTTTCAATTTGCCAACTTTCTATTTTAATACTTTTATTTTTTTAACCCTTTTCCTCAATATCTTGTTTTCATGTTTTAATTTTATTATTTTTTCGTTGTCTTTGCCTGTTGTTTCTTCTTGTATTTGGGGAATTTCAAGGTCTTCCCCACCTTGATCAACTGGTAACTACTTTCATGTGTCTTCTGGGTTCTTTGATTGTTCTAAAGGACTATTTACCTCAATGTGAGGTTCTAGCTATTTTGTTCCTTCAGGAGATGGCATCTCCATATCAGGAAGATCAATGACAGGGTTTGAATGAGAAGAAGTTGGAGCTTGGGATTCTCCAAACTTGTCTGAATTTTTAGTAAGAGATATTCCTAAATTTCTCAATACTTGGGCCATCTCTTCCTCATAGATTTTGAAGAAATCATCCTACTATCCTACAGGGGTTTCATGTGATGTTTGTTCTGTCTGTACAGTTTCCTGAGTGTTTTTAGGTTGTATTGCCTTTTTACTCCTCCTTCTTTTCACAGTGGAGGTTTTAGGAAGAGAAATTTTCCTCTGTCTCTTTTTGTTTGATGTTCCTGCCTGTATGTTCTAAATTTATGCCAACTAAATGGGGTCTACTTCCATTTCAGGTTGGGGTACTGGAATTTCAAATCAGGCACTATCTCCTTCTACCTGGGTTGCCTCAATTCCCTATGGGGGAATTTCATGGTGGATTTTAGGTTTTTCAATTTGTACGAGACTATCGGGCTCAATTAAGTCTCCCCAAGTTATTTGTGTATGGTTCAAGGCCATGTTTACTATTAATTTTACTAACCCGTGGTGACTAATTACATTGGCAAGGTATTTGTCCTTTTGGGTCCTTCCAGAAACTTCATGCAGCATGGCATTCGAAAATAATGGTAAATTTATCATTAACCTTTGTTTTAGTGCTACCAGCAGTTTGAGGTGGCGCAGTCTCACCACGTCGTATCGGCCTTAACATGTGAGTTATCTCTGTATCACACTTGCTAGCTCCCTCCATGGCTCGTTGCGAGCAGTGGGGTTGAGTCCTTTCCCCTTTTTGTCAAATTCTTCTCCTAGTTCCGCAAAGGACTCCACAGCCTCCTTGAGTGATGTCTATTTCTCGTTCCACTGTGTGCCTTCATTTGGGAGGCCTGTTACCTCTGCTATAATTTCATCAGTGACCGGAATTTGTATGCCTCGAATCACTGAGAGTCCCCTTTGTAAGTTTTGGAAAAATGTTAGCGTGATATTTATGTTGAATCCTTGCAATCTGTTGAAGTATTTTGTCCACCCCAAATGATGTAGAATTTCCCTTTCTTGGTCAGTTACTTGCAGTAATGTGGGATCGCAGTGGATGCTTCGGTCACCCATGTCTTCTGTAAAAAAGTCAACACAACTATCGTTCCCAACTGCAAACTTAGTTAGACTAGCCTATGAGAAAATATTACTAGAAATGGTAAAATTTACAGAACATCAAATGTATATAGAAACACAAATTTTCCCATTAATTGTAATCATTATGATCTATCGATAAACATGCAGAATATCCACCCCCTGATAAATGAAAAGGTCGACCTCGATCGTCGATATGTGCGAGCGTAATGATGGAGGTCAGTTCAAGTGAAGGATAATTACTACATCGACGTCGTTGGGAGAACAATCATTAATAACTTTCAAAGCACTTTAATGTTAATCATGAATGGTAATCACACCTTTTTGTGGGAAATACAAGTTCAAATACCCATGTTCAAATATGTTTAAGGAAGAATATTCCGAGTAGTCTAATTTTTTTCACATTTTATAAATATTCCACATGTCATAACTTTGTTACTTTCCCTTGTGTTGAATATAACCGGAATGATAGCCCCCTTTTAAGAAAGGAAATCTAGGAACACACAAAAAACTTAGCGTATTTAAGATAACCTTCCATACCACAGGCAAAGGCATTGCTATTAGCAGGCGTCCATAGCCTCGATAGGGTTTCCTTTTAACTCATAGATGATCCAGTATCCTTAATAAATAGTTTGAATCATATTTTTCAAAAGAAGGTCACTATCCTGGTTTGGTATCCAGATAATGACAATGCCACTCACTAGATCATAACCTAAGTGAACAAGTCGGATCGTAATGAGACATTTGGTCCTTTGACCTTAAATTCCAAAGGTCATTGCCCTGGTGTGGTAGCCATAGTGGGAATGTCACTTATGTTAATCTATTATGATCATGGTAGGTTGGCTCATGATGATACCCCCTATCCTTTTTTTGGAGATGTTTATTTTCTTTATTTAGATTTAATGATTTTTTTTTATTTTTTTTAGGGTGGCTCATCTACTTCTTAAGATTGTGGGATGGCGTAAGAAGTGTAAGAATGCCAAGTAAAAATGTGACTCAGAATCCTTATTATGATGTGAAGGAAAATTATCATTCAAGTATATGTATATATATAGGGGAAAGAAACGAATCATGGTGGTTAAAGATTATGAACAATATTAAGACAATTCGGAAAGATCAATCCATGGAAAATTTGATAAGGTATGCTATATAGGCCACAAAAATAAAATGATAGATCGTTACCAAGATGATTAGAATTAATTCCATTGAAAATTAGTTAGTGAAGTTTGTACCCAAAGGAGTGGCTAAACATATCAGAAGGATGTGTTGTTGGTGAAAAATCGTTACTTTCAAAGGAAATGAACAACAACAGGAACAACCGCAAAAAGGGAACAACAATTGTTTCTTTTCAAATAAACAACGCTATACGGAAAGAAGGAACGGAAATCGTGACAAAGGGAACGACAATTGTTACATTCTAATGAACGATACGACTCGCAAAAGGGAACAACAATCACAACAAAGGGAACAACAATTGTTCTGTTCAAAATGAATGACACTACCCATAAAGGGAACAACAATCGCAACAAAGTGAATGACGGTCGCGACAAAGGGAACGACAGTTGTTCCATTCAAATGAACGACACTACCTACAAAGGGAACAACAATTGCAATAAAGGGAACGACAGTTGTTACGTTCAAATGGATGGAAATGATGACCATCTAATTAAGTAATTGGAAATCTCCAGCAGACATTTTTATTTTAGCGAATCTTGGATTGATTAGTCCTCAACTAAATTCATTCAATTTTTATGGGTAGGTTTATTCAATGATCGAAGTATTGGATGGTTTGTTAGTGTCATGCATTTCATTTTCTATTTACTACAGCTGTGCATTCTTTTTAGTGCAATCACCCGACTTTTTGCTGCGGACCATGACATATTCATCTCTTGTGCAAAACAAGGTTTATATTCGATGGATTTTTCAAAGTGAGGTAGGAGCAATTTGAAGTCTAAATGAGGAACAAAAAAGAGTGCTAATTATATTGATTACAGTCATCTTTTTATTCTCCAATTCTCTTTATAGTGACTTTCCTAGAAAGTAAAAACCTAAGAACTAAATCAAATCTTTAAAGAAAACTATATGCAATATGTACAGTGCTAAAAAAAAAAACAATTTTATGAAGCTGAAGTTGTTGAGTTACCTTCCCAGCCAGCTAAAATATGAACAATAGGATCATTACTTACTTCTTGGAAAAATTATTCTTTTGAAAGAGGTTGATGGTAGAGTCGTAGCCGATGTTCATTTACCAGAAAAGGAGAACCAGAACCATCGATGGTAACTAAAGTGGCAGTGCCAGTATCATGAACTTAATTGATTTTATACAGTCCCAACCACCTTGTTTGCAATTTCCCAGGAAAGTCCTGAAATCTAGAATCATAGAGAAGCGTCCAATCACCTTTCTGGAAAGATTTATTCTTGATATGCTTATCGTTCTAGCTAGCTCTTTGATGCTGAATAACATTTGTGTGTTGAAGGAAGAATAGGCATGCTTCATCTAACTCATTGAGCTACTATAACCATTGTGTGTGTGCCTCTATAAGATCCAGTCCAATTTCCTGGGCCATTCTTAGAGTCTTGATCTCAAATTCAATTGGAAAGATAGGTTCTTTGAGAAAGACTAGGTGATAAGGAGAGTATCCAGTAGTGTTACGCCATGTTGTGCGATAGGTCCATAAGGCATTTGGAAGCTTGGTTGCCCAATTTTGAAGGTTTTTCAAGATTGCCTCCAAGAATTTATTGGTACTTTCCACTTGTCTATTTGCTTGTGGGTGATATGGGGAGGCAACTTTGTGTTTAATGTGATAATTGCGCAGAGTGGTCGTGATTTTATGTGTTGTAAATTGTAATCCTTCGTTAGTGATTACTTCCCTGGGTAATCCATAATGTACAAATAATTCAAAGATAAATTTAATGACTGCTTCCTCAGTTGCGTTTGGCAAAGCCACTGCTTCTACCCACTTTTTCATATAGTCTGTTGCAACTAATACATAAGTTTTCTGGTTTGATTTTGGGTTGAAGGGGCCAACAAAATCTAGTGCCCATCTCTTGAAAGGTTCAGCCACCACTTGTGCTTGTAGGGGCATTTCATCATCTTGGCCTAGTCGGCCCATCCTCTGACATTTTTTGCAGGCCTGGACATACTTCTTTGCATATTTGAATATTGAGGGCCAATAGTATCCCATATGTAAAACCTTGTGCCTAGTTCTAGGGTCTGCAAAATGTCTACCACAGGGTTCATCGTGACCCGCCTTCAAGACATCGTAAATTTCATCGTCTCTGACACATATTCGGATCTGAAGATCAGACCTTTCTGTGGAAAAGATATCCACCAATCCAGGTAAACTATGCACTACATTGAACGATTAATTTCCTTTCTATTGATGACAGGTGTGCTGATAGTTTTCCACTGCAAGATAATTCACCACATTAGTGTACTAAGGCGTCTTAGTAGTGAAAGTGAACAAGTGTTCATCTGGAAATTGGTCTTCAACTGTCAAAGAGTTATCTTTTTTGGGTACACGAGACAAGAAATCCACAACAATATTCTCTCTTTTGGGCCAATCCTTAATGGTGATGTTGAATTCCTGCAATAGCAACAACCACCGAGTAACCCGTCCATTAATAATTGGTTTGTTAGCTAAATATTTGATAGCAGAATGATCAGTATATAGAATAATTGGATAGCCTGTTATATAGTGCCGAAATTTATTAATAGCATGTATAACAACTAAAAATTATTTTTCTGTTACTGTGTAATTTAATTCAACAGGAGTAATATTTTTGCTAATAAAATAAATAGCACAAGGTTTCATGTATTCTTCCTATCCAAGGATAGTGCTTATGGTGATATCTGATGCATCTGAAGAGATGTGAAATGGTAATTTCTAGTTTGGTCCTCTCAGCACCGGTGCTGTTGAAACCAGCCTTTTGAGCTCTGCAAATGAAACATCACACTTATCAGACCACTAAAATTCCATATTACTAGTTAAAGCATGTAAAGGTGCAGCTATTCTTGAAAACGTTTCTATGAATCTACGATAATATCCTGCACAACCAAGGAAAATACGTACCTCGGTTTGTGTACGAGGTGTGGGAAGATTAAGGATTACCTCTATTTTTGTTGGGTCTACCTTGATTCCATCTGCAGAAACATAATGTCCTAGTACCACACCTTCATTCATCATCATATGGAATTTCTCATGACTCAAACATAGCCTAGTATCAATGCATCGTTCCAATACCTTCTCCATATTGCTCAAGGCTTGATCAAAGTCAGTGCCATAAGGGGTGAAATCATCCATGTGAACTTCAAGTCCTTCATTAATCAAATAATAAAATATGCTTAAAATAAATCTCTGGAATGTATTTGGAGCATTACATAATCCAAAGGGCAATACTTGATATGCGAAGGTACCCCAAGGAAATGTAAATGTAATTTTATCCTGGTCTTCCGGATCAATCTGAATCTGATTATAACCGCTAAATCCATCTAGGAAGGAGAAAAACTGCTTCCCTACTAAAGTATCAAGGACCTAATCAATAAAAGGTAGGGGAAAGTGGTCCTTCTGGGTAGCTTTACTGAGTTCTTTGTAGTCCACAAAGATTCGTCACTTCCCATTCTTTTTAGGGACGATTACTAGTGGAGAGACCCACCGGCTGTCTGAAATAGGATATATGAAATCTACATCCAACAATTTTTGTAATTATTCTTTAACAACATCCCTGAGATGCGGGTTCAACTTTGTTGGGTTTGTCAGATGGGTCGGGCATCTTTCTCAATATAGATATGATGTGTACAGAGTTGGGGATCAATTCCCTTCATGTCGAAATACTCCCAAGCAAAAGCTTGTTGATATTTAGAAAGGATCTGAATCAATTTTTGTTGTCGTTTCTCATTCAAATTGGCATTAATATTCATAAATCTTCCTGGTGCGATTTCAACTGAAATGTTGTTATGGAAAATAGTAGTGGGAATCTATTGCTCCATAAATTCTTCCAAAGGATATCCTTGTTCTTCATTATCTAAAACATCTTTTAGCATTTGACATGTTGGGTTGCTTACCACAGTTGGGTTGTTAATGAAGTTGTTGATCACTTCATCTTCTAGTTGGTTTTTGAGCCCAAGAGCTTCTTTCAGTGTGAGGGGAGATCGTAGGTTTTCTTTTGGATATCTAGGTGGTTGCAGTTGTTGATGTATGACAAGCAGACTTGGTTTAGCTGGAGGATACAGGATAAGGTTCTTTATAGAATTTCCTCTAGCAATTTTCATGTTGCTTATGCGACATCCTATGTATGCATCTACTATTGTTAGCCATGGTCTTCCCAATATTAATGGGTGTCCATTGAGTCTACTTCTTAGGTTGATAACTAGGAAATCAGCTAGGTATTCCCAAGAGTCGACCGAAATTGCTATATCGTGTAATGTGCCTACTAGTTTAACCACCGATCTATTAGCCAATTGTAACATAGTTAAAGTAGGTTTGAAGGAGGTGATACCCAAGACATTACAGGTCTCAGTGGTCAGAATATTGATGGTTGCCCTGAAATCCACCAGTGTATTTGGAAAAAAAAACCATGTACCTGAACTGTTACCACGGGATTCCCTGGTTATGTGTATTTGACTGGCTCCTGCTTGCCTAGAATAAGGTCAGACAAAGTTCCTACTACATGAACAGTTGATGGATTTTTAGTTTTCCTTACGAGCTTCTTCCCACATAATTCTTTAATTGTTTTGGCATAAATAGGAATATCTTGCAAAACTTGTAGGAGTGGGATCTTAACACATATATTCTTTAGTTCCTCGATGATATAACATTTAGGATATATGGTTGGTTTTTCTATCATTAGCCTCTCGGGAAACGTGGGAGGAGAGATTATATCTTCATCATGATTTTGTTGCTTGATTGTGTTTTCCTCACGTTCTGCTTCTTTTGTTATGACCACAGTCGATGGTTTTATTGTTGGTTGTATATCATTCTCATTCTCCTGTTCTTGATGAATGTTGCTTCCATTGGGAGAAATTACATGTCCTGATCTCAACCAGATTTCATTGCATCCTACATAGTTGATTTCACCTTCCATATTCTCAACAATCTGTCCGAGCTAGACTGGTCTGTTATTAGGATTTGGGTTGGGTTGAGCTGGTAATTGAGGGTGCATTTGAGGTTGTGGATTCTGGGGTAATTCAAGTGGAGCTTGTAAAGTGGGTAGATCTTGAGGAACCATTCCCATGGGTAGATTGGTCAGTCCCATGGGGTGCTTCTAGTTTTGATTCCAATTGGGGGCTTGGGCCACTGTGTTAGTCCACTATGAAGGATATGCGTTATTATTTGAATTCTTCCAAAATGGTGTAGGGTACTGCAAGTTAGGACAAATAGGATTGACAACTGGTTGATTTGGCCAGGGTGCAGTAGGATACTATTGGGACTACCAGGTGGGGTTGGCCATGTCTTTCTAGAATTATGTTGTTGATTATACTACCTAGAAAAGAAAGAAGAAGGATCTTTTATCATACCTGGGGGTCGAGCTTGCCACTGGCGACGTTGAGCCATCAGATATACTGTTTTTGTTTCCTCTTCTGCTTCTTTAAAAACAACTTTTATTCCTGGGAGTGATGGGCATTTCTCTGTCGCATGGTATTTGCAAGCACAGATGGCACAAGTCTGAATCACATCCAAGGGACATTCCCTCGAACCATGTTTCCTTCTGCATCGTGGACAAAATATGGCCAACGACTATTCTGCTTCTGCTTTTTTCTATTTAACCTATAGAACATCCAATTGTGTAGTTAGAGTACCCAAGATATTAGTTTTGAAATTCTCTAAAAGATTACCAATTTCTTCTCGGGTGACACTCCCACTAGTAATGTTGCTACTTTTGGTGAGGGGAGCTTGTATTCCTGATCTGGTTCATGTACTACCACATGAACACTTGATGCACAATTAGACAATGTCATCATATGTTTCTTTATAAATATCACCTTTTCCCATTAAATTCAATGTTTCCACCCATTCATCCTTCATACCTCTTATCAGAGTGGTTTTAAGTACCTCACCTGGTAGTGTACTGTAAGCTGATCTCTACATGTTATATTGAAATCTTTCAACATATTTTTCTAGTGTTTCATTTTCTCTTGCAGACATTTTAAAGATTTCATCCTTTAAATCCCTGGTTCTACAGTAGTCTTGATATTTCGTAAGGAAGGCTTGTTTCATTTCATCCCATGAATTTATAGTTCCTCCCCCCAGTCCCATAAACCATCGTAAAGTTGCTCCCTTCAAGGTGGAAGGAAATAGATTTAGTTTCTAGGGTTTAGAGGTGTAGTCATAGCCTCTACACAGGACATCAAAATCGAATAAGAATGTGTTAGGATCCTCTAAGATCAATCCGTTGAAGGTTGGTAGATTCTGTAATGGAATGGATTTCATTGGGGCATTAGCAATCGGATCAACTATAGGATATTCCAAAGTGGAAGTCTAGGGTCACGACTGATTTTGTTGTGCCATTTGGTCGAAAATGTGCCAATAATCCTCAGGGATTTCTTGGTCTGGGTGTTCTATTCGGTGTGGTTGATTACTTGGTCCCTTAGGAGATTTAATCACGCTACCTATATCTGGGATTTCAGGTATTCCTTCTCCTATCAGAGTCACAGGAGATCCAAGATCAGGTGGTGGTGGGTTTGCCTCAACAATTCCATTGGTTTCCCCTTCTCCTTATTTCAAATTACAATAATTTCCCTCRTCTAAAGGAATGAGATGTGGACTATGTGTTTTTTTGGAAACTTTGTTCAGTCCCTTCARTTTCGCTATGAACCTCGGTGTGAGTTGCATTTGGTGAATTTATTGCTTGAGGGATTCAGGTAGAACCTTTTCGAGGTCCAACCGAGACTTGATATTCAGCTTTTCAGATGATTTCATCTATAAAAGTGCTCCTTCTTGGGGGCATCGGGCACTGGGATTTTGTATTTTTTGGTGGGGGTTTTAATTTTTCAGGTTCTTTCTTCTTAGTCATACACACAGACACAAATTCTATGCACCTATATAACCTCTATGCATTAGCCAAAGGTAGGTGTTGGCACAAGAATTTTACTTGTTTCCTACGTAGGTTCTTACCTTTCGTTTTCAATACCTCATCCTTAGAGATGAAACCTATGCTACCTTTGACATTCTCCCCGACAATGATGCCAAAATGTTGGGCTCTAAAGATGTCCTAAAAACAACCTTAGTCTGACATTAATTTATCAACCGAGGATTTGTCTTCTCTTTCAATAATGATAGCAAAGTCTATGTAGATAGTCGTAGAGGTTTAAATCATGTATATAATTCAGCTAAAGTAAATCTGATTCAATCTAAACTACTGCAATAATCAAGTTCTTACTCATTCATTAAAAACTATGAAACTAATAACTCGCTCAACAAAATTGTAATCAGATCAATAACACACCATGAATCAAAACATCAATAAAGTTTCTAAATTCATTTAAACATGAATCTAATCTGTGAAAACACTTAATGGATCAATCTCTCAATGATTATTTAACCTACTGGAAAGAACAACTGATCCAGATTATTTTTGGCACGAAATGAGAGTGGAGATATAATAAGGAAATGCACAGAGATATCACGGATATTCAATAATATAACAGAAATGTATCAGAGATGCAACCATAAACACAGATATACAGTAATACACGATTTCTATTAATGAAATAAATGTACAGAGACTGTAAAAATACAGAGTGAAAGACTCGCTAGAATGGTGGAAGCTTATCTCTGAGAAGAGATGTGACGGCTACTCACATTCGCAAGAAGATGGTTACAATGAGGCTCTGAAGGCCTTTTTACAATAAACGGGAATGCCAAAAGTCCTAGACATCCAAAAACCTAACCCTAGGATATGAAGCGCCAAAAGTCATGTGGGCCCCGTTTGGGTAAGTTGGTGCATCAACTTCCCGGGGTCGTAACTTTTGCATACGATCTCCGTTTTAGGCGTGTGATAGCTCGTTGGAAAGGTATCATTGAGGAGATTCATTTTGGGGGCTCAATCATGCCTTTGGATATCATTGAAAACCTCGATCTAGAAAAACCTTCATTTGGACCCTCAAAATGGCCCCGGAAGTAAAACCTGCTAAAAATAGTAAATTGCCAAAATGGCCAGAAAACTGTTTTGAGCCATTTGGAAAAGGTGGGTGGCCTCCGATATCCACCTAGATCAACAACAATCTATTGTATATTTAAGAAGGAACAACAAATGCATTTTAAATTAAAGGAACAACAAATACGGATTAAGCGAAAGGAACATCAAATGTGAATTTGATAAAAAGGAACAACGTATGTGAAAATGAAAGGAATCCACAAGCCATAAACTAACAACAATTGGAAGTGGAACAAAAATCGATAATATTTAAATGAAACATATATCCTCTGCAAATGAACAGCATAACTAATTCATAAAAGAATCAACACACTCACAAATTTATCTTAACTATTGCAAGGAAATTCAAATCACAGAAATAAAACAGAATTGATGTGATTACAGATGAGATAGTAACTCCTTTTGACTGGGCCCATGGTCTTCATAAGGTACTGCTACTAAAAACTTAGTACGCAAAGATGATCAAAACACTCAAGGATTTCATTAATTCCATAACTGGTAAATTATTTACAATGGTCTGTTGTACAGAATGTCAACAATTCAGAGATCTGAATGCTTGGTTGAATTTCTTGGGTGTCTCTCTCTATTGTTCACTATCCTTTATGTATTACAATGACATGAGTAAATTAAGCTATCTTGAGAATCGAGAGATCCTCAAGATTTCTTTTACTATTTATGAAGATTACAATAAAGAGTCAATCTTCTTTAAAACTGTTTTGTGCATGATTCCTTTGATCTTCAATGGCCTAGGCATCTCCATAATCTTGTTCATTATATTGAGTTAACAACAATTGCCCATTTCCGCAATAAAATCAAAACAATTCAAACCAAAATTCAGAAATTATATAATATCATTCAATAACATTTCTAAAAGACTTTTTAACCATTTTCTTTTCTAATTACTTTGAATTAATCAAAAATTCAACAAAAAATATATCACAAACCATAGTAATAAGGAGAACATTCGTATCTTTTTCTCAACCCAACATTGGGCTCTAAAGATGTCCTAAAAACAACCTTAGTCTGACATTAATTTATCAACCGAGGATTCGTCTTCTCTTTCAATAATGTTAGAAAATTCTATGTAGATAGTCGTAGAGGTTTAAATCGTGTAGATAATTCAGCTAAAGTAAATCTGAGTCGATCTAAACTACTACAATAATCAAGTTCTTACTCATTCATTAAACACTCTGAAACTAATAACTCGCTCAACAGAATTGTAATCGGATCAATAACACACCATGAATCAAAACATCAATCAATTTGATAAATTCATTTATCTAAGAAACAATAATCTAATTTGTGAAAACACTTAATGGATCAATCTCTCAATGATTATTTAACTTACTGGAAAGAAAAATGATCTATTGTATATTTAAGAAGGAAAAACAAATGTGATTTAAACGAAAGGAACAACAAATGCAAATTAAGCGAAAAGAACAACAAATGCGAATTTGATAAAAAGGAACAACGTATGCAAAAATGAAAGGAATCCACAAGTGATAAAATAACAACAATTGGAAGTGAAACAACAATCGATGATCTTTAAATGAAACATCTATCCTCTGCAAATGAACAAGATAACTAATTCATAAAAGAATCAACACAGTCACGAATTTATCTTAACTGTTGCAAGGAAATTCAAATCACGAAAATAAAATAGAATTGATACGATTACAGATGAGACAATAACTCCTTCCGACTGGGCCCATGGTCTTCAGAAGGTACTGCTACTAAAAACTCAGTACGCAAAGATGATCAAAACGTTAAAGGCTTTCATTAATTCCATAACTGGTAAATCATTTACAATGGACTATTATATAGAATGTCAACAATTCAAAGATCTGAATGTTTGGTTGAATTTCATGGGTGTCTCTCTCTATTGTTCACTATCCTTTATATACTACAATGACATGAGTAAATTAAGCTATCCTAAGGATCGAGAGATCTTCGGGATTGCGTTTACTATTTATGAAGATTACAATAAAGAGTAAATCTTCTTTAAAACTGTTTTGTTCCTGATTCATTCGATCTTCAATGGCCTAGGCATCTCCCTAATCTTCTTCATTATCTTGAGTTAACAACAATTGTTCGTTTCTCCAATAAAATCAAAACAATTCAAACCAAAATTCATAAATTATATAATATCATTCAATAATATTTCTAAAACACTTTTTAACCATTTTCTTTCCTAATTACTTCGAATTAATCGAAAAGTCAACAAAGAATATATCACAAACCATAGTAATAAGGAGAACATTTGTACCTTTTTTCTCAACCCAACAAGAGGGTCTCATCACGAGCAAGCTTATTAGGTCCATGGGCATGTAGTGGTATGACACTACCAACAACTGGTCACCATGCCAAGGTAGTGGCTCTTGGTGGCATAGCCAAGAGAAAGGGGGTCTCATCATGAGCCACCCTTTTCATTTCCATGAAATGCTTATGGGTAACATTGCCACCACTTGTCACCATGCCAAGGCAGTGTCCCCTAACTAGCCTCTTGACAGAAAAAGCAATAAGAATAAAGATAAAAGGCATAAATGGGATTGGAAACATTTGTGTCCATGACAGGTGTAGCTCACCCTCTTCAGAGGCACCCACAGGTATGACATACAGTTCCCTTCTTTCACTGCACCCCTTGCCTAGACATCCCTTATCACCTCATCCACTCACATGGCCTAGATTGATTTCTCCCAGAAAAATCCCACGTCCAATGAGCATTAGCCCAATAGGATGTCCCAGCGTTTCCTCCAAATATGGCTTGTATATTTGTATAATGTATTTGAGCACTTGTCCGGGTAAAGGGGGTTTTATGCACATGTTTAATAACTTGATGATTAGATGTGATTGACATTTCTATGATCCCTGTGACTTGTGATCCCATGGAGGGTGTATATATTGATGTTGCAGGGCCACACCCAATGGACAGGTACCTCGATAGATAGGTACACATGGGGATATGATTAGTTTGAACCTCCATGGGGCTAAAATCCCACCAGATGGATGTTGAGACCCTAGCAGGGGACATAGATAGATCAAAGGATTCATCAGAGAGAGAGGAGGATGTTTCACCAGGTGCAGGCTGACAGACCTAAACCCAGGGGGTTGTGCCCTTTCCACCATGATGTAGGCCTTGGAAGGCCCATGATATCACTGAGGTCACCCATGATGCCATCCAGCGCTTTGGTAGGTTTTGGAGGCAGTTGTGTGCCAAGTGGCACGTGTGGCAGGTTCCTGAGGGCTAAGAAGGCCTAACGTTTTTCTCTAAGAGAACAATATTGCCCAAAAAGGGCCTAACGTCACCCTAAATGGGCATGACGTCACCTTGACAACTTGATTTAGGGTTTTATTTTGACTCTTAATGTAAAAACTGTATTTTTTATGTAAACTGGCCATGCCGGCCTTTTTTGACCTAAAATGTAATTAAAGGTCAATGATATTGTATAAATATAGAGTTTAAAATCTCATTTTTAGATCATATTTCACTCACACTTGTGTGAAGTCTGAATTTTGCATCCTAATTAGGGTTTATTGACTGAAATCTAGTGCGCACTTGTTGAAGGAAGGCTATTTTTGGTGTTTTTGGCATTTTTCTTGGTGGAAAGTCTACAATTATGTGATGTGCTAGATTATGCTTGGTGAATGTAAGTAATTCTGCAATTCTTCTTTCCTTTGAATAGTTATAGTATCTTTACTTTGCATTTTTCTAAAGCTTATGAAATTGCTAGCCTAAACCCTAGGGAATCAACCACATGTTATTTTCCTTGTTCTAACTTGCTATCCACCTACTAGATTGTGCCAAGAAGCCGATTTTCCTTGAAGCTTTGTTAGAGGCCTTGACATTGCAACACCCTAACATTAATTTCTTCGTCCTAGCCATTTTTTGCTTCATCCTTGGGTTAGAGAGGGAGGAAATCTACTAAGGCCTAGGGTTACCTACACCTTAGTTGCTAGTTTCCCCTTAGGGTTTGATAATTGGAGCCTTGGGTTACCAACACTCCAATTCATCAACCTCTCTTGTATTTAACTCTTCTATTATCATTTATCCTCAACATCTATTACTGCACTTTGACTCCATTTTCCCTAAGAAATAACTAGTCTAAGGCCTCCTTTGAGTATTTTGATCAAACAACCTTCAAAACCCATTCTTCAAATAACTTACTAACTACTTATAACACTAGAATAACCTAACTTACTAACTTTGTTGTTGTTGTTACTAAAGTAATCTACAACCATATTTTGCAGCATTAAAAGCACCTAAAAGCAAGTGTTAGAGCTAATTTTACATTTCCCTCTTTGCTTCTGACAAATACTAGCATTTTTCCAAGTTTGTGTTATCATTTTTGGTCATTATTGAGACATAATTGTGAAGCCATTGCTATCTATATTTGTTGTTATAAATTTCTGTTTACTTCACATTCTTATCAGCCATTTTCTTTATTTGACAAAGTCTGAGGTTTTATGAAGTACTAACAAAAAGTGTACTTGCAAATATATAGTTTTCTTGTTGCTTTGTTCCGGGAAGGTACACTTCTGGTATATTATCTCTTATTTGGTTATTTAAACCAAACTTTTTGATCGGTAGTGACTTGTGAGAGGGGACCTTTACCTATCTTTTTACTCTTTTCCTTCTCAAAACCCCAGGTCACCGGGGACATCTCCCCTGGGCCTACCAACCTAAATAGAAAGAGACATCCTATTGAGGTGACAGTGATAGGATTAGTCTCCTATTATGCCAATTTGCTTTCATTTTGCCTCTTCTTCTATCAAATTACAAATTGCGCGATAACATTTTGGCGCCGTTGTCGGGGAACAATGAGTCAATTCTCCTCAAAGACGACACATTTTCAGTAAGACTTTCCTCAAGAATCTTTATCTTACAAGCTTACCTGGCGACTCCACTAAGAGTGATTCCCTTATCTCTTTGATAATTTTAATAATATTGTCTGGAAACTCCACAATCCACAAGGAGGTATAATAACCCTCCTCAATCATTTAGAAGAAAGTCTCCCTGAAACTCTCCTGTAGTGAAATCACTCTTCGAAGGCAGTCTTCCTTTGAAAACAATGTCTAGCATGGGAACTCAGACCAACATCCCAAACCAAAGCCAATAACGAAAGACAATGGTCATCCAATCTTTTCAAACCACTAGACATGACAACTATACCAAGCTACCCTAGGCAAATTCCCCCCAAGTATGAGAAATGGATGCCTAAGTTCACTGGTAATGATGCAATGTTAAGGTCCTAACCCGCACATAGGTAGATCAATGTATT
>JASDQU010685521.1:18453-44345 GCA_032191745.1 Picea mariana | reverse complement strand
TAATAAAGGTCAATATTAATAAGACCTTTCAATAAAATAGAATAAGGCGGATGTAAGAAGACCTAATAGAAGCTTCCGCTTCTAGAAGGATCTTCCTCTAGATGCTTCTTTTTAGTATAAATAGGAGTCGAGGGTATGAGAACCCCAGCTTGGATATTATTGTAACAGAGCGCTACTCGATTGGAGGTTTCACCCTCGAAGAGGCCTGTGAACATTTCTATCTGATTCAAAGTGTTATTTCTGTTGCTATTTCGTATATCATTTCTGTGTATTGTGAAGATTATGCTGGATGTTTTACTGTTATTCTGTCAATTCTAGCATTTCATTTCTGTTTTGCATATTTTATATATCTGGTATCTTGCATGCAATAAGTGTCGATGAGCATATGAGCAATTTTTGGGCATTTTTCTAACATCATCCCATTAATGATGATGTTGAAGAATTGGTTATGAAATCGTTCTCTTCTACCCTCCTCGATGGCTCAAGATGTTGGTACAATAGTCTTCCTGATTATAGTTTTAAAACCATGGATAAATTAGAAGAAGTATTTCTTAAACGATGGAGCATCAAGGAAGACCCCAAAATGCTATTGAACAGGATGAATAACCTTTGGAAAAAAGAGAATGAGACCATTATAGAATTCCATAGTAGGTTTGAAACCTTGTTGCAGAAGATCCTTGTGAGTCATCATCCAACTAATATTTTCCTTCTTTACATTTACACCAAAGCCTTTACCGGTCAACTAGGGTATCTCCTCAAATATAAAAACCCCCAAACGATCCAAGAAGCTCAATAAATAGCCACAAGGATCAAGGACAACCTCCTTTCATCCAAAATAGAACCTTTTTCAGCCCCAAGAGTCAAAATGGACACTAAACCCAAGATAGTCCACAATGTTGAGCCTGCCTCAGACATTAGTGCCATCTTGGAAAAGTTGCATATGACTATAGATGGCATGGTAAAAAGACAAGAACAAATGATGAATAGGAATGTCAACCTAGAAAGAGCCCAACATCAAGACCCCAGGGTTCCGTACAAAGGTCGATTCTATAAAGGGAACCAAGTTTTCATACCAAATAATGATCAAGAGGTTCCAAATACTTTGTCTCCTACAAATGTGGTGGATGAAAACCATTGATGTTTCCAATGCAGTGAGGCACACTAGGAACATGAATGTCCTTACAACAATGGAGGTCATGACGAAATAAACATAATGAACCACCATAGAGGGCCCCCATATCTGCCTTAATATTTCCCCTGAGGAACATCAAGAGGGTATAAAAGAAGCAACCAGGAAGGCTAGGATGGAGGTGATAAACAACTTGGACCAAGAATCAAGAGAGAAATTGAAGAAACAATAATTCCAAGTGTATACTAGACAAAAGAAGCTAAACCAACCTCTCTCTACCAATCTTGCAATAGCTCAAACAAGGCCTCCACCCATGAACATTCTCCTTCCTAGGAACCCTCCCAAAACTGAAAGAGTGGACTTAAAATTTGACTTTGAAGGGGCACTATCCAATATGCATGTAACCATCCCCTTGAGAGAAGTCATCAAGGTACCCTCCATCAAGGAAAGGTTTGATAATTTCTTCAAAGGATCATATGGACCAATGGACCCTCCTATCATGTTACAAGCTAATCACTTTAGGGTCCAGTATTATGAACACCCACCTTTCTTCATGACCTTGCTGATGAACAACAAGAGCCTCAACAACTGCACATTGGATTCAGGGGCAGGTGCCAACATGATGTCCCTCAAGGTCATGCAACAATTAGGCCTAAAATTCACACAAACTTATAGGAATGTTTGTGGCTTTGAATCTAGAGCCATACCCACACATGGGGTAATTGAAAACATGGAAGTATGCCTTGAGAAATACCCCAAGAGATTGATCCATATTGACATAGTGGTAGTAGATGTCCCAGATGTGTGGGGGATGTTATTGTCTAGAAATTTTTCTTCAATGTTGGGAGGAACTCTTGAGATGGACCTCACCTAAATCAATGTACCTATGGGCTATGGAACAATAAGTCGTCTCCCGAATGTGCCAATGACCAGAATCCATGTGCAAGAAATTAGTGACCTCATCAAAGCTGACAAGGCACATGAGAAAATCATGGAAATTCTTCCTGAATTTTCTCCTGATGATATGCCTTTTGCTACGGAGGAAGAATTTGATCAAATACAATGGTTGAAAAGAGAAGATTACCAGCCACTCTTGGACAAGTATAAAGGTAAGGAGGTTGGGGATGTTAAGCTATTAAAGAAAGGAGAATATGGTGTATTGATTCATCCATCCCAACAAGAATTTTTCACAGCAGAGTCCCACCCTCCTCCCTCTGCACAATATACTAGGGTTGTCCAAGAAACAACCAAGTTCAGAACCAGAGAATACAGAGAAGGAGACATAGTATGGATGTGGGACACCACGAAGGGAAAGCCTACTAATATCAAAGGGGATGCACAATTTTGGTCTGGACCTTTCAAAATTGGAAGGAAGTTCGTCAATGATGCCTATTATTTATCCACATTGGAAGGAAGAAGGCATCCATTACCAGTTAGCAGGCACCTCCTCAAACCCCATCAAGGGGTGGAGACTTGACTTCACAAGTAAGTGYAGGTAAGTATGCATTTGCAKTCACTGTATATACCATTTGCATTTCATGCTAGAATAGTTTGTATTTCCACTTGTATATATGCTTGCTTTCGTTTTTGTATTATATATATATATGAGTTGGGGGTGATATCACCACCCCAAATGATTKCTAACAATATTATGTTGAAATCAAGCATGTAACAGGCTATGCTAGAGATGTTGAGGTTCACAAGTGCTCAATGGTGTGCACATGTCCCTGAGTTGGAGCCAAATGTTATCCCCTAACCTAGGGATAACTAAGGATATTATGTCTCAAGGCCCACAGGTCCTAGACATGGAGTACCGAGAGACAGATAGATTTGAGAGTGGCCCTGGAGGGCCCATCCTTTCATTCTTCAATGCCTCCACTTTGTCACTAACAACAACATCCATCACCTCAGCCTGGTCCTGCAGCAAAAATGGATCTTGCTACATGAGGTAATGAGTCCGAGTATCATGGTATGTGTCACTCTGATCCTCAAAACCTTTGAATATGTACATTTAATTCTTTTTGTTTCTAACGAGTGGTTGGATATTATTCTTTTCCACTTGACCATAACTGGGGGGAATGTCAAGATGCCCTAGTAAGATGGTACACATAGGGTTTGAGTTGCCACTGGGGAGGTTCATGAAAGGCCATCGTCCGCACTCACCATACTTACCACTTTTCAAGTTTTTCCACTCATCCATCCCATGACAYTGGTCTGGGCATTGGGTTGGAAAAATATCTAAGGGTTGTACCTTGCCTTGTGGGAAGAAGGGGCTAAAGGCCCAGAGGGTAAAAGTAGCTGGAAAAAGATAAAATCCAAAAGAATGAAACCTTGAGATKCTTCGCCTAGGGATCCCCAAGAAAGAAATAAAAAAATTCTCAGCAAGAAACATAGGGACCCATAAAAATAATAAAACAAGACCTAGTTGGAGGATAGGGGGTCTTATCACGAGCCAACCTATTAGGTCCATGGGCATGTAGCAGTATGACACTACCAACAGTTGGTCACCACACCAGGGTAGTGACTCTTGGTGTCATAGCCAAGAGAAAAGGGGGTCTCATCACGAGCCAACCTTCTCATTTCCATGAAATGCTTGTGGGTAACATTGCCACCACTGGCCACCATGTGAGGGCAATGTCCCCTAACTAACCTATTGACAGAAAAAGAAATAAGAATAAAGATAAAAGGCATGAGTGGGCTTGGAAACATTTGCTTCCATGACATGTGCAACTCACCCTCTTCAGAGGCACCCACAGGTAAGTCACACATTTCCCTACTTTCACTGCACCCCTTTCCCAGACATCCCTTAGCACCTCATCCACTCACATGGCCTAGATTGATTTCTCCCATAAACATCCCACGTCCAATGAGAATTAGCACAATAGGATGTCCCAACGTTTCCTCCAAACTTGGCTTGAAGATTTGTATAATGTCTTTGATCACTTGTAGAGGTAAAGGGGGTTTTATGGACATGTTTAATAACTTGATGATTAGATGTGATTGACATTGCTATGATCCCTGTGACTTATGATCCCATGGAGGGCGTATCTGTTGATGTTGCAGGGCCACACCTAATGGACAGGTACACATGGGGAGATGATTAGTTTGGACCTCCATGGGGCTAAAATCCCACTAGATAGAGGCTGAGACCCCAGCAGGGGGCAGAGACAGATCAAAGGATTGCATCAGAGAGAGAGGAGGACATTTCACTGGGGACAGCCTGGTAGGCCTAGACCTAGGGGGTTTGTGCCCTTTCCACCATGATGTAGGCCTTGGAAGGCCCATGACATCACCCAGGTCACCCATGATGTCATCTAACACTTTGGGAGGTTTTGGAGGTAGTTGTGTGCCAAGTGGCACGTGTGGCAGACTCTTGAGGCCCAAGAAGGCCTAACGTTTTGCTCCAGGAGGCCAACGTTGACCAAAAAGGACCTAATGTCACCCTAAAGGGGCATGACGTCACCTTGACATCTTGATTTAGGGTTTTATTTTGACATTTAATATAAAAACTGTATTTTTGATGTAAACTGACCATGTCGGCCTTTTTTGACCTAAAATGTAATTAAAGGTCAATGATATTGTATAAATAGAGAGTTTAAAATCTCATTTTTATATCATATTTCACTCACACTTGTGTGAGGTCTGAAATTTGTGGACTGAAATTTAGTGTGCACTTGTTGAAGGAAGGCTATTTTTGGCATTTTTCTTGGTGGAAAGTCTACAACTAGGTGATGTGCTAGATTATGCTTGGTGAATGTAAGTAAGATTATGCAATTATTCTTTCCTTTGAATGTTATAGTATCTTTACTTTGAAATTTTTTAAAGCTTATGAAATTGCTAGCCTAAACCTTAGGGAATCAACCACATGTTATTGTCCTTGCTCTAACTTGCTATCCACCTACTAGATTGTGCCAAGAAGTTGATTTTCCTTCAAGCTCTGTTAGAGGCCTTTCCATTGCAACAAACTAACATTACATCCTAGCCATTTTTTGCTTCATCCTTGGATTAGAGAGGGAGGAAATATACTAAGGCCTAGGGTTACCTACACCTTAGTAGCTAGTTTCCCCTTAGGGTTTGATAATTGGAGCCTTGGGTTACCAACACTCCAGTTCATCAACCTCTCTTGTATTTAACTCTTCTATTATCATTTATATTCAACATCTATTGCTGCACTTTGACTCCATTTTCCCTAAGAAAGCACTAGTCTAAGACCTCCTTTGAGTATTTTGATCAAACAACCTTCAAAACCCATTATTCAAACAACTTACTAACTAATTCTAACACTAGAATAGCCTAAATTACTAACTTTGTTGTTGTTGTTACTAAAGTAAGCTACAACCATATTTTGCAGCATTAAAAGCACATAAAAGCAAGTGTTAGAGTTGATTTTACATTGACCTCTTTGCTTCTGACAAATACTAGCATTTTGCCAAGTTTTTGTTATCACTTTTTGTCATTATTGAAGCATTATTGAGGCATAATTGTGAAGCCATTGCTATCTATATTTGTTGTTATAAATTTCTATTTACTTCACATTCTTATCATCTATTTGCTTTATTTGAAAAAGTTTGAGGTTTTATGAAGTACTAACAAGTGTACTTGCGAATATATAGTTTTCATGTTGCTTTGTTATGGGTAGGTACACTTCTAGTATATTATCTCTTATTTGGTTATTTAAACCGGAATTTCTGATCAGTGGTGACTTGTGAGAGGGGATCTTTACCTAAATTTTTACCCTTTGCCTTCTCAAAACCCCAAGTCACTGGGGACATCTCCCCTAGGCCTACCACCTTAAATAGAAAGAGACATCCTATTGAGGTGACAGTGATAGGATTAGTCTCATGTTACGCCAATTTTGCTTTCCTTTTGCCTCTTCTTCTATCAAAGTACAAATTGCATAATAACAGGTACTATACATGTTTGTTTCCAATGATTTGAATACCCCCTGTGGCTTGTAGGATCTATCCTAAAGTGAAGGGAAGATTGTACTAAGGTGACATTGGTGTATTTTCCGTGTTGTGCTTATCCCCAATAACATCATCACAAAAGCTACTAGTTTGAACGATAACATGCCTTACATGTAGTGTTTGGTCACAAGTCACGACTCTTCGGGTGGTTGAATGGTATTCTACATGTTGTATGATGCATTGGATTGGGGAATGAAAATGTACTTTGTAAATAGGTAAGGATTGCAAATATTTAATTATTTTGTTTGACAGTTGATGAGTTAGTTGTTTTTAAGTTAGCTATGTGTAATAAGTGTGAAATTTAAATTAAATATTGAGGCAAGTTATATAATAGTTGGTAGGATCTAGGGATAGTATATGGTTTCATGTATGGTATTAAGGTTAAATTTTACTAGAAAGATTGTGACTTTATTGGAGGTAGTCTTGATGATGACTACAACGGAAATTGGCTTTCTTGTGGATACTATCTAGGTACAAACTACCTTTTGGTCTTGGAGTAAGACTTAAAAGTGTTTTGGATTTGTTAAGATCTCATCTTCCTTGGATGTAAGGAAACATGTTAACATTCCATGTCCGAGAGACATCTAGAAGGAGTGGAAGTCTATGCCCTTATAGACCACCAATGGGTCATTTAAGGTTGTGTGGTTTTCTTTGAATAGCAATGATAAGTTAACCCACATTCATGGATAGAAACTAGTGATGGATGTCCTAATTTTCGATTGACAACTGAGTTATGATAGGTGTTACCACCTTCGACCAAAAAAATAATTAATGAAAAAGGTCGATAATCCCATGGGATTCTTCAACCTTGATATAGTGAATTCAAACTTATTGAACTACCCCACTGAACTATGACATAAATAATCATTTTATTAATAAGTCATATATTTACAAAGAATTAATTCTATTATCCCATATAGTTGTATTCAAGTGTTATGAAAGATTATTTTTTAAAAATTGATTAATTTGTAATTTTCACGTTAAATTTTAATTTGTATTTTTAAAAAATGGTTTTCTTAAATTAGGAAATATTTGAATTTCATTAATTTAGATTTGAGACTTGTTGTAGTCCTTATACACACTTGCAAATTTGAGCCAAGTCCTGCTCACTTAATGTGTCCTTGGAGGCACAATGCCTAGGTTCAAAGCCCACGCTATCACTTTGGCTTGAACCTCTTCCGTCTAGGCGCACTACTAGGGAAGCCAAGGGGGGTAGGCCCTAGTTTCTAGATGATATTTACTTTAAGTTGTAGGAGTTTTTTTTAATTAGTTAAGGTTTAGAGGGAGTCTAACCTATGATACAAAGGAAGAAACACAAGATGCAAAGGTTTCTATGTCAAGCAAGCCTTTCCCTAGGTTAACTAAGACTAGTGCCTAAGGTTGGGCAAGGGGTCAACTAAAGTTAAAGGATGTTTTGTTACAATATGATTACAAAGATTACAAAAGAATATTTACTCTTCAAAAATGATAGATACAAGTTCTTACAATAAATAATTCTAGGTACACAGTAATACAATACGACAAACTAACCATGTTGTTTAAATGTACAGAATATTAAAGAAGATCAAGGCATGAGCATCATCAACACATTAAGCCTAAGTATGCCCCAATAGCACTTACTCTATTGGATTGCTCCTCAATGGAAACATCAACATTCAAAGATTCAAAAGGACACTTAGAAGATTTGAAAGACTTAAACACAAGTGTTACACAATGATTAAGACACTTAGTTGATTAACCACAAAATATTACTTGTAGATGATTAAGTTGCAAGTATTAAACCTTAAGATGTATCAAATTGAACCAAGGTTATCAATTGCTTAGTGAGTTAAGGGTTTTTTAATATTTGAAGAATTTTAATTACCCTAGCTAAGTGTTTAACCAAAAACCTCCTCCCCCAATTTCCAAATGGTTGTTGGATGCTCAAGAAGTGAGGCAACAAGGCCTACTCTAGCTTCACAGGTCAACCCTAAGGACCGAGTACTTCCCGAAAAGGATGCCGCGCGTCGTGACATCGTCGCCGGCCTAGCACCTTCCGTGGCCCTCCTCAATCCCCGTTTTAGATGGTCAATATGGTGGTTTAAGGTACCCTATTAAGTCTATTAAGTTGGTATATCAATTTCTTAGACTTTTAGGTATATTAGAGAGTGTTTTAGTGACTTTTAGTTGCCTTAAATTGGTGATTTTATGCCAAAACCAAAACCTTTTGCAGCTTATAAAAATGTGTTAAAAAATATGAAAATGAAGCACATTAACACATGTGAAGCATGTAAAATCAAGATGAATAATGATTTAGTTCATCACCATTTATTAAACCATTAACATGAAAAGCTTGTTATGCAAAAATGCTAATGAACAAAGGAAAGAACATATTGCCAAAGAAAGAATGAAACTCAAGCTTATTACCACTTATCTTATGATTGTTAGAGAATTAAGAGAGAAAGCATTAAGTGTGAAAGAGAAAGCTTGAAAACTTAGACGCGTGCCTACACTATCAAGATATCCAACAACACATTAACTTAAGTGATGACAAATGGCCTTAAAGATGCAATAACATTAAGAGAAAACCACTTACTATACTATCAAAGAATTAACCATTTAGTGTGTTGGATTAGAGCATGTAAGACAAGATATATCTTAATATGGCTTAAAACATGTTGTTAAGGTCCTAACCTGCACATAGGTAGATCAATGTATTCGGATGTAATAAAGGTCAATATTAATAAGGCCTTTCAATAAAATAGAATAAGGCGGATGTAAGAAGACCTAATAGAAGCTTTTTCTTCTAGAAGGATCTTCCTCTAGATGCTTCTCTTAATAGACATATTTAGTATAAATAAGGGTCAAGGGTATGAGAACCCTAGCTTGGAGATTATTGTAATAGAGCACTTCTCAATTGGAGGTTGCCCCCTCGAAGAGGCCTGTGAACATTGCTTTCTGAATCAAAGTGTTATTTCTATTGCTATTGTTATATCTCTTTTCTGTGTATTGTGAAGATTATGCTGGATATTTTACTGTTATTCTGCCATTTCTAGCATTTTATTTCTTTTCTGCAAATTTTATATATCTGGTATCTTGCAAGTGGTATCAGAGCACTTTCCTTGGCAGAAATTGTGGGTATTTTTTTTCAGGGTAAAGACGTATTCTGGCATCTTTAAGCCACAGAGATCTTTTGTTATGCGTATAAACCCACGGTTGAGGGATTCATACATGCAGGAAATACAAGTGGTTCTTAAGCGCACATCTGTTGGCCACCCTTGTAACCCATGTTGGTAACCCTTTGAGTGGTAGCGCATCAGACAACACCTGTGTACAGATCGGCCTAGATTTCCTGAAGCCCTATTTAGATAAACCTATCAGCCATCGGATTGCTATAGTGTCACCGAGAATAGCACTCGGGAAGATACTCTCTAGTGCCTGGGTAGTCGGGTAGTATGGCTAAGGGTACGGTCTATCCTCCTTAGTTAGTGCCCTGAGATACTGGGCCGAGTACTACTGTTGGACCCCGCACGTATATCATAGAGATATAGCACAGGGAAAACCCTTGTCTATAGAACCCTTGAATACCTAACCCTTGGGGAACATAAACATAAACATAAACAAATTAAACCGACGAGATCTATTGCCGCGCATCTGTGTTCGGGTTGCTAAGTAAATACACATTTCTCTCTGGTTCATAATTTGGGGATTTCAACACTGCAACATTCTTTAGACCAAAGTATAACCCCGCAGCTATTTGGTCAATATTAATATTATTAAGGGGATCACATGTTTCTGAGACTGCAACCATATAAGCAAAATTCCCTCAGGGCCGAGCACTGTCAGAAGCTAGCACCCAAATTCTATGGCCCTTACACAGTTCTCAAGCATGTGGGACAAGTCGCATATCAGTTAGCTTTGCCCATTCAGTCGAAGCTACATCCTGTTTTTCATGTTTCATGCTTGAAGAAGGTGATTGGAACCAGGTGCCAAATTCAAACCAACCTTCCAGAGTTAGCTGAAGAAGGATCCATTTGGCTATAGCCAGAAGCAGTTTTGGACCAGCGTGAGCATCGCCTGCGTCAGAGAACCATCAAGGAAGTGCTAGTACAGTGGAAATATATGACTCCAGCAGATGCCACTTGGGAACCAGCTACCATTCTGCAGCAGTTTCCATATCTCAAGCCTTGAGGACAAGGTTGTTTTTAAGGGGGTGGACATGTTAAGGTCCTAACCCGCACATAGGTAGATCAATGTATTCAGATGTAATAAAGGTCAATATTAACAAGGCCTTTCAATAAAATAGAATAAGGTGGATGTAAGAAGACCTAATAGAAGCTTCCGCTTCTAGAAGGATCTTCCTCTAGATGCTTCTCTTAATAGACATATTTAATATAAATAAGGGTCGAGGGTATGAGAACCATAGCTTGGAGATTATTGTAACAGAGCGTTGCTCGATTGGAGGTTGCCCTCTCGGAGAGGCCTGTGAACATTTCTTTCTGAATCAAAGTGTTATTTCTATTGCTATTGTTATATCTCTTTTCTGTGTGTTGTGAAGATTATGCTGGATATTTTACTGTTACTCTGCCATTTCTAGCATTTTATTTGTGTTCTGCATATTTTATATATCTGGTATCTTGCACATGCAAATAGATTAAGCAAGTTGATTATGCCCCAAGGGCTTAAGCTATGGACTAATGTGTGAAGAGATCTAGATCTAGAATATTTTAACCATCAAAGCATTAAGATATCATTAACACGTTACTTATCCTATCCTTACGATTTTGGGGTGTTTTTCTCCCAAGGTGTAGGAAATTATTAAGATTAGCTAAGATTAAAAGAGAAATGGAAAAGCAAGACAAACCACTCAATGGAACAAGGTGGAGGCAAGCCTACCTTTATTGTGCCAAAGAGGTTGAAAGGAAAGCAAGCAACAACAACTATGAACAATATGCTCACTAACCCCACGTCCTAGGCTTAGAAGATGATTTATAAATGAAAAACACTTCAAACAAACTAACCCTAAGCTCACACGTGGGAGGTAGGCCATACCAATTCTCCTCCCAAGCTATGGGCTAGCAAAACTTACTAGAAAGTGAAGAAATTATGCACAAAGAGCTAGAAAATTGAAGAGAAGGGTTGAGATTTGTTACCCACTTGAAGATAAGGGTCTTGGAGTGTTGTGTGGATGATTTTTGGTAGCATAACCCCCTCAACCTGATAAGAACCTACAAAAACTAGCAAGCTATGCTTGCTGGAAAAGCTACACAGAACCAACAATGTGAAGAGAATTTTTTGTTTTTAGGGCAGAAATTTTTCTCATGAAAAATCTATGATAAAAGTGGATTAAAATGACCAATCTAAGATGTTAAGCTAGCTAAAATATTACATGGAGTTAACAGCAATAAAAGAATGAGTAAAGAATGAGAAAGGAGTTTGAGTGTGCTTTGAGGGAGGACTCTTCCTTGAGGCAATCCCAACAAAACCCTAGAAGTCAAACCTGCAAAACTTGACAAGATAATATGCATACAAGAAGATAATATGGTTGAATATGCTAACAAAATGAAATACTTGCACCCTATTATCAAACCCACATATATAGAATCTAGATTAACAAGAATACTCGTTGTTAGATCTACCCAAGTAAAACACTTTACCCAAGAATCTACTCTATGCAACCACCATGCCAAATTCACAATATTACCTCATGTGTAAGAAGGAACAAGAATACTCATTGCTCTTCCAATATCCTCCTAAGTTTCTCCTTGTTACTCAAAAATAGATCTTGGAGAAATACTTGCTCCAAAACCCTAAAGAGCCAAAGAATGGATGAAAGATGGACAAGAAAGAGAGAGAGAGGGTGGTGAAAATCAAGTAGCATAACAATAGATCAATATATGGTGAGGAAGAAGTGAGGAGAGGGATCTATTTATACTTGGAGAGACAAACCTACCTCTCTTGGATCAATGCCAAGTGTCCACCACCAAGCATAATATGAGATCCCAAGGAGGGGGGCGCACCATATAGGGTTTGAGACATGGATCAATGAGGTGGATGGGTTATGGAGTGTGGGGATCAAGCAAAGAGGGATGTGGGAGGCTAGGAAAGGTGTGCCACATGATGGAGGGGGGCCCTAAATCATTAAAAATGATTCTTCTAGAGTATCCACATGAAGGGGGGTGTAACTTTACCTAGGGGGGTGCACCATCTAGGGTTTTGGCTAGGAGTGTGTTGACGGGAGAAATTGACCGCTCGTCAACTGGAAGAGCAGGTCTGGTCCGGGGTTGTCCAATTAACCCAAGCCGTTTGGATTGACTCACTCTAACGGGTTTAATGGCTCCGTTGGCCAATCTAAAATCCTAAAAGAAACAAATAAATAAAACAAAATAACTCACTAATTACTAATTACTAATATATATAGCTTATTTAAATAATATTTACACGATAGGTCCATTTATCTAATTTATATACAAGATATACAAATTATGAGTTTTAATCTGAACTCATAAAAATCAAATGTAAAAATGGTTCTTTTGATGAAAGTAGATAAAGAAATCAAAAAACACTATTTTTTTGGGTTTGTTTTTAATCTATATGCATCTGTAAGATCAAATATCAAACTATTATTGAAACAGAAAATGTAGACAATGAAAACTATACTATATATAAGAATCTCTATAATAAACAAGCAAATAAAAGGAACATACTAACCTATCAATCACTTGAAGAGTACACATCCAACTATTTGTATAATCATAAATCGTACATCAGTCCGTCCACGAGATAAGTCTGTTGTGCACCTTCACGTTGTTTGGAATAAACGCCAAAAAGTACATTGACTGGTGTATTTAATTGATAAAACGATAGGATGCAAAACAATAACTGTGATATATAAGACTGCAAGTAATAACGCATAAGATAAATCCAACAGTTACAACTTGCATTTAATCAGTCAACATGTTTAAAGGTAAACTTTATAATACAAATTGAATGATCATTCACTATTTTCATATAACTGAAGCATAAAGTCGTGAACTATGAGAGAAAAACTATCTGGACGACATAATAATCTGTGAAGACGAAAGCTATCGACAGTCATAAAATGATCAAGATAAACAAATTATAGACAACAACAACATTTACAAACAGCTAGGGCAGAAATGTAAACATATGTTATGTGAAAATTCAAGTATAAGCTTGTTCACAACTAGCCCTAGGCCAAGATGTTGTAATTACAAAAATAATGGGTTTTTAAAGCCTTCGGAAAGGTAACTATTTCCTCTTTTGAGATCAAATATTGATTACAAAAATAAAAGGGGGATACAACCACCCAAATCATACTAAATCCTCTAAAGCTAACAAAAGTTTATTTCTATTCATACAAAATGTATCAAAGACATGACTAGCAAGTCCCAAAGATGCTTCAGATCGATTGGTAACCATGAACTCCTGAATATCCTCCAACTGTAAGATCAAATTGTATCAGACAATATTGGAATTTACTATAGCTGTTGCAGCCTCAACATTTTTAAATATTACATTCCCTGTAGTCTTCATACATTTATGTTTTCCTTGAATGATAGACTTGAGCTTATAGTTTTCATCCGTTAAGGCATTGATTTGATCAGTGAGAGCTTTAACTTGTGACTGTAGGATGGGTACATCGGTGTAGTATCTATCAATCCATGATAGGCAAACTTCACACTTCGACTATGCGACGGTCCCTTGGGAATAATCACAATTTTGAACCGGGGTATTTCCAACATGGACTGTAGATTTATTACCCAATTTAATACCAGAAAACTCTTAATTATGTTTCAGACAGGGAGGTAGATTGTCCACAAATTTGTAAGGCTAATCGAGGGGTGGTTGGAACGAAAGAGGGTCTTCTTCAGCGAGGAACCTATCGATTTCGGAGTCCGAACTCTCATGGATCTCAATCATCTTGATCGAGCTCGCATGAGGGTTCAACTTATTCTTGAGCCTCCTCGAAATTAACCTCCCAGCTCTCTTATTTTTGAAACTCAAATCAGCATGGCCTTTAGATGTCTTTCCTGTAGGTTTAATTGAATTTTTAACAGAGTCATTAGGGTGTGTAACTTGCTCACGGGTCTACTCAGTAACCTTTGGATCGAGTAAGTGTTTGTTGTAGGAGGCCGAGACACAGACCTGGGTAGGTGAGAGGGGTGTTGTAGGGTAGATTAAGGTTTCTTCAATCACAAACTTGTCGACCTCTTCAATAATGGGGTTAGAGAAGCCATTTCTGATTAAAAATGAATCCCAATTTTCGTTCTGCAACTCTAAATGATGTGCAAGTAAAATTTTTATTAAGTCGTTATGGAAGAGGCTTGAATCTAATCATTGCTTTCTATACCTTTTGGCTATTTTGTAAAGGCTCCTCAATAAATAGTGAGGCATGTTTAAAGGAAACCCCATAAAAATCATGATCAAATGCAGATGATAAAGAAACACAAGGCCAAAACGTCATTCACAGGTGACAAACTGTTTCAACACAGCAAGTAGATCGTGCCATCGAGATTTCAGTAAGGATATGGGCATACCTTTGTCACATCCTTTTATCTTCCGAGATGTAAAGAGGAGACTCCAAGGGACCTCTTCTACTTTTTCCTTTTTGAACCACCTTTGACCGCTCGTAGGGAGTCCTGTAGCTTGGCTCAAGAAATCCTCTGTAACCTCAAGTTGAACATCACCCACCTTAGCTCTACACCCATCGAAGGAGAGAGCGAATTCCTGAGTAGTTTGTAAATTGAAACCCTAGAATTTTCTAAGGAAAACGAGCCAACCATTACTCTCAAGATCCTCTCTAGCATCGTTATATAAGAGAAAAGTTTGAATGCCATTAGGTTTGACTCTAACAACAGGAGCCATATTGAATCAACGGGAAATCAATCAAACACAACGCATAGGGAGGGTTTGGAAGAACAGACTAGAGCCATACCCCGAGCCCGAGAAACACCAACAGTCTATATTGTTTGGGGAGAAAATACATAGCGAAAAGACAGACATTTGTTTGAAATGAGTGCGATGGGTGTTGCAGAGCCCGAGACCAAGTCTTGAAATGATGATTTGACTATAATTGTATTGCCACCTTTCATAAAGTACAAGCCAAGACCAGAGCATTTAAAAAGGAAATAAGTGTGCAACATAGTGGGTTTGATCATATGGTTCGGGAGGTCGAAATTCAAAAATCAAAACCTAGTAATGAGGAAACATATAACCAATAATCAAACAAAAAACCATACCAATGCTCAAATCAAAAGGTCCTTTGTTGACGTGACTAACAATCCCTAAGCATGCTTGGTATTCAAGGAATCAAAACAAAGAGAATAGTCTTCATAGCAAGGAACAAGGCTTCATTAATAAACTGTAGAAACAATTTGCATTTAATAAATTTTCAAACAAAATGGTAACATAGTCGCAAGTTTTCATGCTTCGTTTTCATACTTTCAGTCATGAACAAAGCATGAAAAAACAATAGGGAAAAGCGACAACTTACAACTTTCATTTCGAAAATTTCTCATGAAGAGTAATAAAAATAGATGACCCCAGTTAGGCAGCTATATAGATAATTTAATTGATATAAAAAGTTAAAAAAATATGTTGGGTTGCCAAAGAGTGGAAGGGAAAAAAAAAAGAGAAGGGGAGTGGGGCTAAGCTAGAAGGTGACGTGGAGGGTAAGAGAAGGCATACCAAATGGGAGAGGGGTCCACCACCCCTTATAAACTTAAGTTACAATGTTTCACCAACAAGGGGGTGTAAATCCCCTAGGGGGTATGAAGGTTTGAGTGAGTTGAGTGGGTGAGGGGTTTGAAAAGGTTGGAGAAGGTTGGGTTGGGTAGGTTTAGGCTAGGAAACATCTCTCTATTTGTTTCCCACTTTTACATCATCCTTTTAACTCATTATTACAAAAATCACAATTTTGCTATGTCATGACCTAGCAATTAAAATTGTTGTTTTTTACTAACTTACACTCCTGGTGGACAAACCCATAGAAAAAGTTGTTCGACTAAGCTGAAACTTGGTCCAAGGGTGTAGCGGGTCTCATTCCATTTCTTTTGAGCACAAATACCCCTATCAAAAGTCCAAGGACCTAGTTTTTACAATTTTTACTCAAAATTAATTAATTAAATAATTAATTAAACCTCCAAACTTAGAGAAATTTAATTAAAAAATAATTAATTAAAAAAAATAATATAGACTCGATGGAATTCCATGAAACTTTCTAAGATGTCTTACATGGTCATTTACATTATCCCTAAACAATAGTTACCAGTGGATAAGCCCATTAGAATGTCTTTCACCACTTTGGAGGAATTATTGCATGTGTGAAGGAAAAACTCAAGGGAAATCAATGCCCAATTGATAACCTGAGGATAAAAAACCCTCAGTGAAAGGAACTCTACCAATGAACCCATCCCAAGGTAACTGAACTAACTTTGACCAATGCAAACCTATTACATTATTAACACACGCAAGGGTGCGGAAATTTCGTTTACAAAAAGAAGTGTTGGGGCCAAAAATGCCCTGTAGAACCAAATAATCTTTGAAAAATGAGCATATGATGATGCATCTCTTCATGGCACATGGATTTGACCCCCTAGTTGGATAGGTGGTCAACATCTGGCTCCACATGGGGATGTGTGTTCAATCTTCTCACATGAGATGGAGAGCATATGAGAATCCAACACCTACAAAACAGAGTGCTCACCAATAACCAACATAAGAATACATATATACATATTGAAATAAAAAAATGCTATAAACAACATCTACAAAATGAAATAACTAAAGTACAACATTTATAATTTTACAAAATGAAATCTATGATACAGAAAAAATTTCTAAGTACATATTGACATAATGAATGAAATAATACAAAATTAAAGTACAAGGAGAAGGGTTAGAGAGTTACAGAGGGTGTCCCTTTGGTCACCAAGTTGCTCATCATCTGAAGAAAATTGTGAGCTTCTTCCCCATTCCTTGGAATGTTGATGGGCTCACCATCCAAATGGCTGAGATGAAAAGAGTTAGGCCCTGCTATTTCTCTGATCAAATATGGACCCAACCATAAGTTGTCAAATTGTCGTGTTTTCCAGGTTTCTCTCTGCCTTTATCCCATAAAAAAATTGTATCCCCAATCATGAAATCTCTTTGTCTAGCTGATCTGTCGAAAGCCTTCTTTACCTTACTCTGATTTCTACAGTTCTGATCATAAGCCTTCCGTCTGATTTCATCCAACTCAATGACCTGATTGACCTTGTTTTGAACTGCATCCTACTCTATGGAAATATCTTCAACTGACCCATAAGTAGGAAGTCTAAGGTACACTGGCAACCTAGCCTACAAACCATAAACTAACTCAAAAGTACTCTTTCCAGTTGTTGCTTTCTTTGTTATTCTGTCAGCCCATAACACATGTTTGATTTTACTATCCCAAGACCTCTTGTTTTCACCAACTATTTTCTTAACTATGGTCATTAATTTTTTATTACTTGATTCTACTTGACCATTTCCCTGGGGATAGTAATCTAATGCATGTGATAAGATAATACCATACTTGAAACAAAAATATGACATCTCAACTGAACAAAAGGCCTTGGCATTATCTGTCGTTATCTTTGATGGGACCCCAAATCTTGCTATAATCATGTCTTCTAGGAAATACATCACAACCTTTTCAGTTGCTGACTTGGTAGGAATGGCTTCAACCCACTTTGTAAAGTAATATGTTGTTTTGATAATCCATGAATAACCATTACTTGAATTATCATTAAACTTCCCGATGAAGTCCAAACCCCACTGCTGAAAAGGTGCTTCAACCACCACTGGTTGTAAAGGGAGTGTTGCTAACTTCTGCTTTCCTGTGAAAATATGACATGGCTCACATTTCTGAATGAACTAGTGTACATCTGAAAATATCGTGGGCCAATAATATCCTGCTCTAAGGATCTTTTGGGTAGTAGTTTTAGCAACAAAATTTCCACCACAAAACCCTCCATGGAATTCATCCATTAGTTTCTTTGACTCAACGTCATCCACACATCTAAAGATAACCCCATCAGGATTCTTCCATCCTAATCCATCTCTAGTAAGGACATACTTAGAAGATTTTAACCTTAAAACCCTTTTCTTGTGTCCTACTAGATGGCTTGGACTAGTTAGATTCTTGAGATAAAAGATAATGTCTGTATACCATTCTACTTGTTCAAGCTTTAATAAGTTAGGATGAAATTCTTCACTCTTGATTTGACAAACCATACCCCAGGCCTTTTCATTACTTTCTGTCAACATTTTAGCCATGCCTTGACCCTTAATCAATTTTGTAGGTTTGATTTCCAAATCATACTCTTGGATTTTAGCAATCCATCTACCCCTTGAGCCTAATCTTTCCACTTGAGATAGAACATCTTTAACCACAGAATTAGGAACATAACCAATCAGCTTGGAATATCCGATGAAGAATCTGAAATGTTTGAGTGATTTTATAAGGCATAAGCCTGTTTCTCAAACATGGGATACTTTAGTTCTGAATTTTGCAAGGCCCTACTCATGTATGCAATGGGTTTTTCATGACCTTGATCATTTTTCTGAAGCAATACACCAGTATAGTGTCCTTAGAAGCAAAAGAGAAAATCTGAAAGTCCTTGTTGTAGTCTGGGCTGACAAGAACGAGAGCTTCACATATGGTCATCTTAATACTTTCAAAAGCTCCCTACTTTCTTCATTCCATTCAAATTTAACATCCTTCTTAAGTAGCTTATATATAGGTTTCATGATTTCAGCATAGTTAGGAATGAACCTATGGACAAAATTGGTTTGTCCTAAGAAGGATTGAAGAGTTTTCTTTGATGTAGGAAAAGGCACCTTACCAATGGCTTCAACTCTTTCTGGGTCTAACTTGACCCCATATTTAGTAATTATGTGGCCCAATAATTTACCTTCAGTCACCCCAAAGACCGACTTAGTAGGATTTAGAGAAATGTCAAATTCTCTACATCTGTCCAAAACTTGCCTAAGGTGGTTAATGTGAGTTTTCCCATCCTTAGAAAATATTGTCAAATCATCTTGATATATTTCAATCAACTTACCAATCAACCCCCTAAAGGCATAATCCATAGCTCTCTGAAAAGTAGCTCCAACATTTGATAAACCAAATGGCATTCTGAGATATTCAAAGGTTCCCCATAGAGTAGTAAAAGTTGTCTTATGCCTATCTTCTGCTTTAAGTCTGATCTAATTATAACCTGAAAAACCATCAAGCATGGAAATCATTCTTGATCATGTTACCCTTTGAAGTAAGGTTTCCATCTTGAGAAGGGGGTAGTGGTCTTTTGTGAAATCAATGTTTAAATTCCTGAAGTCAATGCATATCCAAATTTTTCCAGTCTTCTTCCTAGTAACAACCAAATTTGAGAACCATGAAGAATGTCTGGTTTGTGCAATGATGTTTTATTCTAACATTTTTTGTAACTCCTGTTGGACCAAAGGAGCTAACTTGGGGTTTAACTTTCTCAACTTCTGTCTAAAGGGATTGATTTCTTCCTTGAGAGGGATGACATGCTGAATTATATCCTCCCTATAGACATTGAGTTCATCATAATTGAAGGCCAAGGCATCCCTATATTCTTTTAATAACTTAACAATTTCATTCCTTTCTTCTATAGGAGTAGTCTTGCCAATTTTTACCATCCTAGGCTCTTCATTAGTTCCAACATTGACTTCAAGGTAATCACATAGTTTTTTCTTTGACTCTTCTTTTTTCTTATGACCATAATGTCTATCAAAATCCCTTTCTGAAGATACCACTCGCTTAGGGGGTGCTTTCACCTCATCATCAATTTCCGTGTAATTACAACCCTCTTCTTTCATATTGATTCCTAAGTCTGAAAATTCATGAATGTCAGTTAAAAACATAATCACTTGTTTGTCATCATCAAAAACCTACCAATGATCTACATTATTAGGAACTAAGGGTCTAAAGATCACTTCCACTGAAATATAGGAACTAAGGGTCTAAAGATCACTTCCACTAAAATATTTTCATCAATTAAACTGTCTGGAAGCTGAAGTGTGGAATATGCGACTGCGAGTTCATCTGCCTTTGAATTCTATTCTCTAGGAATAGCAATCAAGTCTATAACATCTAGCTCATTTATTAGGTCCCAAATTTCATTCCTATATCCTTTCAATCTTTCAGACTTACAAGGAAATTTTCCTTTTAACTGTTGTATAACCAAGTCTGAATCCCCTTTGATGTTTAGACATCTTATACCTCTATCTTTGCAAATCTCTAAACCAAGGAGAAAAGCTTCATACTCATCCACATTATTGGTTGCATCAAACTCCAATCTATAAGAAAATTTCAACACTTTACCATTTGGAGCTTGAAGCACAATCCCAGCACCTTTTCCTGTTCTAGAAAAATCACCATCAAAATTCATGTACCATACTTTGTCTATTTCATCATCTTGGACTTTATCTTCTAAGGGCACAATGGAGTTAGACAAAATGGCATAGTCACCAAGACCCTCATCAGTGAACTTTAACTCGTTCTTGGGGTTTTTTGGGTCTTCAACATGATACCTTCTATACACTTCCCTAATTAACTTTGAAGTGTTTCCATCTAGGGTAGGGATAGTAGCATAAGATAAATCCAATTGTAAACTACCACCCAAATCTGTAGTTGCCTTTCTATTCAACAACATTCCCCAAGCATCGGGAACATCAATCACTACAATATCCATTTCAAACATGGTATCCAGAAATATTGCTAAGTGTACTTGCAAACCTTTAATCAATCCATGCACTTCAATCATTTTACATTCCATGACACAAATGTTATATTAAGGTCTAGATATTCTTAAGTTCAATTGTTCCATCACTTTCTTAGTCATAACATTAGAGCTTGCCCCTAAATCTAACATGCAATTGTGTAAAACTTTGTCATTCAGAAGTAAAGAAAGGTAGTGTTTACCGCCTCTCCAACATAGGTGATCAAATCCATGTGCCATGAAGAGATGCATCATCAGATGAAATTTTTTTGAATACTTTTGGTTCTACAGGGCATTGTTTATCCCCAACACTTCTTTTTGTAACTAGAATTTTCGCACCCCTACGTGGGTTAATAATGTAATAGGTCTGCATTAGTTATGTCTAGGTCAATTACCTTGGGATCGGTTCACTGGGAGAGTTCCTTTCACCGAGGGTTTTTTATCCTCAAGTTATCAATTGGGCTTTTTAGCCTTATTGATTTCCCTTGAGTTTTTCCCTCACACTTGCAATAATTCCTTCAAAGTGGTGAACGACGTTCTAGTGGGCTTATATTTTGGTAAATTTTGTAGGGAATCATTGTAAATGACCATGCAAGACATCTTATAAAGTCTCACGGAATTCCATCAAGTCTAAATTAGTTTTTTTTAATTAATTAATTTTTAATTAAATTTCCCTAAGTTTGGAGGTTTAATTATTTAATCAATTAATTATTTTTTAGCAAAGATTGTAAAAACTAGGTCATTGGATTTTTGATAGGGATATTTGTGCTCAAAAGAAATGGAATAGCACCCCCTACACCCTTGGACCAAGTTTCATCTCGGTCGAACAACTTTTTCTATGGGTTTGTCCACCTAGAGTGTCAGTCAGTCAAAAACAACAATTTTAATTGCTAAGTCCAAACATAGCAAAAATGTAATTTTTAAAAATGAGTTAAAAGGATGATGTAAAGATGGATAAAGGTGAGAGATATTTTTCATAAACTTTCCTAACCTTTTCCAACCCTCACATAACCCACCCACCTAGACAAAAAACAAAAACGTCACTTTTCCTAGAGTGGTGTGCCTTCCTTCTAGAAAGTCTCCAAAAAGTAAAAAATGATAAAAAAAAATCAATGGGAGACTTATGCTATCCCTTGGCACACTTTTCCTATCCTCCCACTACCTCTTTTCTTCATCCCAATGCCTCTCCACTCCCCTTCCCTCATTAATTCCTCTCCTCTCCCCCAAATGGTGCACCCTCCAAGAAGAGTTATGCCCCCCTCTTGTGGATCTCTTAGGAAAATTCATTTTTTGATGGTTGTGATCCTTTTTCTCCCTTGGCACGCATACCATAAGCCTTACACTACTCTTTTGTGTGATTCCAAAAATTTCCACACCAGTCTACACCCTAGATCTATGATCTAAACCCTAGATGGTGTGCCCTAGCCTTGGGATCTCACCTCTTGCTTGGTGGTGGACACTTGGAATTGATCCAAGAGAGGTAGGTTTGCCTCTCCGAGTATAAATAGATCCATTTCCTCACTCCCAACTCACCATATCATGAGCTAATGTTATGCTACTTGATTTCTCACTCTCTCTCTCTCTTTCTTTCCACATTATCCATTCTCTAGCTCTTAAGGTTTTGGAGATAGTTTTCTCCAAGATCCATTTCTTGAGTAATAAAGAGAAACTTTGGAGGACAATTGGAAGAGTTATGCACATGCTTGTTCTTGCCACACATATGAGGTAAACTTTGTTTGGATTTGGTTGGTGATTGCACACATTGGATCTTAGGTAAAATGTTACTTGGGTAGATCTATTAATGTGCATGCTTGTAGATCTATATATCTTGTTTTGCTAGATAGGATTGAAATGTCATCATGTTAGTATATGCAACATATTATCTCTTATATGCACATCACCTCTCAAGTTTTGCAGGTTTAGCTTCAACGGTTTCATTGGGAATGCACCAAGGAAGATTTTTTCCTTGAGACACATACAAACTCCATGCTTTTCTCACCCTTTACTCTTCTTCTATTTGTTGTTCACATTCATATATATTTTAGCTAGTTTAACTTAGTAAGATTTGGTCATTTAAATCAATTTTATCAAATTTTTCTTAAGGAATTTTTTTGCCCCTAAAAGGCAAAAGTTTTTCTTCATTTTGCTTGTTGTGTGTAGCATTTCCAGCCACGATACCTTGCTGGTTTTTGCAGGTTCAGATCTGGTTGAGAGGGGTTTTGGCTACCCAAAGGAAAGCACATGACACTGAAAGACCTCCCAAGGGATTGGTAGCTATTTCTCAACCTCCTCCTTCATTTTTATAGCATTCTTGAGCATTTTTCTTCTTATTTGCTGATTTAATGGCTCATAGTTGTGGGAGAAGGAAGTGGTACAACCTCCTCCCACATGTGAGCCTTGGGGTAGCTAGGGCTTAGTTTAGATTTTGCAAATTTTTCATTTTTCTTGCCTCTTTGAGCTAGGACGTGGGGTTTGGTAGATGAAAGGAATCTCCCAAACCCTAATATGTGGGGTAGGGTTTGCTTCTTTGTTTGCTTATCTCTTTCCTTGCTTCATTATTCTTGCTTGCTTGCCTCCTCTCTTTGCTATTTTTTTTTCTAAGTTAAGTGAATCTAATAATTTCCTACCTATTGGGAGAGGAATACCCCAAGTGGTAAGGCTAGGGTTTAATATGTGATTGATGATCTAAGTGCTTAATGTCTAAAATATTCTAGATCTAGATCTCATACATAATCAATCTTTAGCTTAAGCCTATTGGGCATAATCAACTTAGTTAGGTCTATTTGCATGCTCAAGCTCTTTAAAGTTTAATCTTCATTTTACGTGCTTAGATCTATAACCCTAAATGTTTAAATGCTTCCATAAGTAAATGGTGTTTTTCTCTCATGCTTTAATCTTTTAAGGCCATTTGTCATATATTGGAAGTAACTTCATGGTTAAGTTGATAGTGTAGGCTAACACTTAAATTTTCTTTATCACACTTGTGCTTGGATCTTAATACTTTAAATAACAATAAGATAAGTGTGCTCATCTCTTTCATCTTGTTGGCAAGGTGTTCTTGTCCTTGTAATTGCTTCTTAACTTTGCAAGCTACATATTGGTGCATTAAATAATTTGCTCTCACATAGATTATATGTGTTAATGCCTTTTCATTTCATAAGATTAAGCAACACATTTAAGCTAAAGTAAGTTTTGTCCATAGCACTAAATCACATTTTAAAAGTGTCATAAAATCTTTAAAACACTCTAAAACACACCTAAAAGTTTACCTAATTCATATATTAACTTAATAGACTTAATAGGGTACCTTAGACCACCATTTTCACCATCAAAAACAGGTATTGAGGAGGGCAATGGACGGTGATAGGCCGAGGAGGGTCTCACGACACAAAGGAGTATCATTTCCGTAAAAACTCAATGCTTTGGGATGATTGTGACAACTAGGGTTAGCCTCGTTGCTATACTATCGTGAGCATCCAATATCCATTTGGAAATAGGAGGAGGAGGTTTTGGTGAAAATCTTAATAAAGGTAATTAAAATTTGATAATCTTTAGAAACCATTAATAATCCAACCAGGGCTAAAACATCTAAATACTTTGTGGGTTTAATAACTAAGAGTTGGTAATGCTCATCATCCTTATAACACTTGTTCTTAAAATCTCTAAATCTTCTTTGTTGATGTGTTGATGATAATCATGTGTTGATGATAATCTCATAAATGTGATGATGCTTTGATCTCCTTATATCCTGCACACAAATAGTTAAAAGTGGTTAACTTGTTTTTTGTACCCTAGCATTCTTTACTTGTAAATCTTGTATTTAATATTTGATTCAATTATTCTTTTGTAATCTTATTTGTAACGAATCATCCTTTAACTTTAGTTGACCCCTTGCCCAATCTTAGGCACTAGTCTTAGTTTATGTTAAGGTCCTAACCCGCACATAGGTAGATCAATGTATTCGGATGTAATAAAGGTCAATATTAATAAGGCCTTTCAATAAAATAGAATAAGGCGGATGTAAGAAGACCTAATAGAAGCTTCTGCTTCTAGAAGAATCTTCCTCTAGATGCTTCTCTTAATAGACATATTTAGTATAAATAAGAGGCGAGGGTATGAGAACCCTAGCTTGGAGATTATTGTAATAGAGTGATGCTCGACTGGAGGTTTCCCCCTCAAAGAGGCCTGTGAACATTGCTTTCGGAATCAAAGTGCTTTTTCTATTGCTATTTCATATATCATTTCTGTGTATTGTGAAGATTATGCTGTATATTTTACTGTTATTCTGCCATTTCTAGCATTTTATTTATGTTCTGCATATTTTATATATCTGGTATCTTGCAAGTGGTATCAGAGCACTTTCCTTGGAAAAAATTGTGGGTATTTTTTTTTCAGAGCAGAGACGTATTCCGACGTCTTTAAGCCATAGAGATCTGTCGTTACGTGCATAAAACCGTGGTTGAGGGATTCATACACGCAGGAAATACAAGTGGTTCTTAAGTGCACATCTGTTGGCCACCCTTGTAACCCCTGTTGGTACCTCTTCGAGTGGTAGCGCATCAGACAACATCTGTGTACGGATCGGCCTAGATTTCCTGAAGCCCTCTTTAGATAAACCTATCGGCCGCTGGACTACTATAGTGTCACCGAGAACAACACTCGGGAAGATACTCTCTAGTACTTGGGTATTCGGGTAGTACAGCTAAGGGTACAGTCTATCCTCCTTAGTTAGTGCCCTGAGATAATGGGCCAAGTACTACTGTTGGACCCCGCACGTATATCAGAGAGCTGTAGCACAGGGAAAACCCTTGTCTGTAGAACCCTTGAATACCTAACCCTTGGGGAACATAAACAACAACATAAACAAATTAAACCGGCAAGATCTATTGACGCGCATCTGTGTTCGGGTTGCTAAGTAAATACTCTCTAGTTCAGAATTTGGGGATTTCAGCACTACAGCATTCTTCAGACCAAAGTATAACCCCGCAGCTGTAAAAAAAAAGTCTGGAAATTTTTTCACCATTA